>QFEU01001175.1:403-20854 GCA_003316345.1 Tricholoma terreum | reverse complement strand
CTTTTTCTGGTCGTGATTGCATGACAACAGGCATGAAATGTGCTTTATTATAGCCTTAGAGTGACTACCAGGTGAATGTTGGGTCAGCATGTTGGGGGTCGATTCATTCACTTGGTAAGGCCAGGTGTCATCTGCTGCGACGGATGTCATCTGCCCCACCATATTTGCTGTGGCACGGCAAGGGCAATGTGGGTTTGGTTGGTCAGACTTGTGGCATATGGCCCAACCCAATGTTATGTGGTCTGACCCATGCAATTTTCCGGACTCTCTTGCATGAACTAATGACTTAATTGCCTTACTGTGGCGTCGCATCTTCACCCATCAAAGGTCGGAGGTTAAGCCATCTGGCAGACACCGGGCCAGATGACATAGGTCGGGCCATGTTGCATGGGTCGGACCACATAACCTTCGTCGGGCCAGATTGGATGGGTCAGACGAGACAAGATTCTTCAGGCCAGATTGCATGGCTCGGACCACATCATGCAGGTCGGGCCAGATTGCATGTGTCGGACTAGATCAAGTTCGTTGGGCCAGATTGCATCATCAGACCACATCACGAGGCGCACCAACAGCCATTGCAACCGCCCAATTGAGGCCACCCGATGACCAAGCACCGATGGCATGACCGTCCGACCCAACCACCCAATGGCCCTATGGCTTTAGCATGCCCAATCATGAGTGATGTACACCTGACCACCATGCCACTCAATGACCCGACTGTCTGAGCTGACACCACAACCTGTGGATTACCCTAGCACGTGATCGAAACGTGTGAAATTGCCACATTGCGATTATTGTGCCTCTTTCCCAATGGATGCTATGTCCTCGCAGCAATTTCTGAATTTTCTCGTATCAAGAGCTCGCTCAGCTGTGATAGCGCTTCAGAGTCGGACCAGGATGGGAGATGTGAGGAGATCCTATCAAGAGAAATGGTATACGCGTCTCTTGGAAGAATTGGTGCCCCTCACAATCTTCATTTCACTTGAATGATCTCATTTCTGTTTATATGAGACTGCTTCTATTTGTATTGGGGCAGCCCAATCCCATGGATGGTATTTATATATACCTCCATTCTACAAAACCTTGTCACAGCTTTGCTCTGGTCGACTCGGCGGTTCAGACCACCCTAGTGGCCTGGAAGAAATTATTAACTTGAATGCAAACACAATTCCATCGGACCCATCTTGTCGTGTGGAAAGTTATTGGAATGCGTGGTGGTCTGACATTGAGGGTCCATCGGGCACGCTGCAAGGTGGGATCGCCTTGTTTGAAAACCAGGTATATTCAGAACACCGCATTAATTCTATTAATGACTCACATTCTGTCCAGGCCTGTGATCCCCCTCCCATGCAAATGCCTGCACGCTCTGTACAGGACCAGTTGAAGCTGGATGCAGACTATATGAACCTACTTCTTCAATTTTCTCATGTGAAGCTGGCGAAATTTCTTCAGACAGGGTGGAAGAACATGGGAGGTGATGTTGCAGTTGAGTCAGTTCTCATTAGGGGGGGTACATTACCCCCTGTGCCCAGTACAGCACCCCCAAACCCAAGGTCATAGGTTGCTATATATAGAAATTATCTTTTGTTTCCCTACCTTACAATGGAACGCATCGCCTGGAACTCAGTCCCGCGATTTTATTGAGATGCCTGGAATACAATGTCCCTGACAACACACTCAGAGGCCCAGGAATTCTTAAACTTCCTTGTCTCAAGGATGAGATATCGCCTCTCTCATCTTGCAATGCCGGGCATCAATGACGATCTGGACCTTTTACAGGCTCAAGCGGTAAGTAGAAACATCATATTCTCCATCTGTTAATCACTTTCTTTGTTTTCAGGTAGCAGACTTGGCTTTCATTGGCCGATTTCAACTTCAGGATTGGACAATTGAGCTACCGGAATTTTACACAAACATTTTGAAGGTTCTATGTTCTCCGCATGTGGAGTGCAGGATTGTGTTAGGGATGTTACTTCACATAAATCCATCTGTTGGTCTAGATGACCCCACCTCGTTCTTGGATGGATATCCATGGGATGTTGGATTGGCCACAGCAGCAGAACGAAGCAGCTATTCTGCTGTTATGGAGTCATTCAAAAATCATCAGAGGGTAGGTCTTCCTCTTTCCCCCCATTGCCCAAGTGCCCAACCGCTATAGAATGCACCGACATATCTGGCTGAACAGCCTGAAATGGATATCTCATTGGAATCGGACCTGCAGACCGTTCTGTACGACGTCGACAAGGCAAGGCGTATGGTAGCCAAATTATCAGGACCCCTCATGGAAGAGCTGAACGATGCAAAGAAATCGGGGGAGCATTTATGTATTTTGATGGAGGAACGACTGCATTAGAGATCAGCTAAATTGAATTTCAGGGCCTGCTTGTTCAATTCATATTTATTATCTATGGCTTCTCCTCTGAAATCCTTGATTCTTACTCAACTCCTTGTGGACTATATGAGCAAGAGATTTCGTTGGTATCGGAGTTGGGCCAATGGACCAGGCCCCTCCCCCCCTGCTATTATACCATTGAAACTTGCCGTAGAATGTGAGATTTTGGCAAGTCAGGCATCTCTTGCTTACGACAATCCAGGTTATATCCCTTTGCAAGCCTATTCATGATTGTTTCAAACTTACTCTTTGCAGTGCAGCTATCGTGGGACATGCTAAGGTACACCCCAGATATTGGTGCACGACCAACGGGCTGTCAAGGATCCCGTGAAGCCAAGCTTCTGAAATGTTATCCTCCAGACATGGACAAGATGTCTGGCTTTTTATTGAGTCCCTGCATTATCCACGATGGTGGCGGGAGGATCATTTGCTGGAACCTCCCTGAAGTTTGATTGTTGGACCGGCAGGTGAGTGTTCAGAGCAATATTTGCCCATTGCTGATCATTCGACAGGAACATATCTAGGCTGCACTATCAGTGGTTCAGCCTGCGTTTCTCGGAACCATTGGCAAAATAGATGCTCCATGGAGAATTAATCCAGAGAACTTCAAGTCAAAGGGAATGTGCAAGCCCTTGCCCGGTAACCTCAATTTCTCACCCGCATGGTTTCAGCAGGCTCATCATGTGAGTCAAGTTTCGATCTACTGCATTAGATTTGTTTAATATCTGTTAGGCTCCCCAACATTGCCTAGAAATATTATCTTCCCTGAAGCCCCGGAAGGTCACGCCATTTATTTTGGGGTGGATGGAAGACATGTTGGAATCGTCCATGTTGATGGGCGCTCTTCTGAGCATTATCCATCCAGAGCTGTATCAGAGATCCATGGAGGCATTTTCATATTTGGCCGACCATCCTGAACTGGTGAAGGAGGGTCAGGGGGTCCTTCTTGTGTTGAGCTTGTGGTCCTCCCCCTTTTCGGGCTATTTGCTGATAAGCAATCATCGCACTCCTCTGCATCATGATAACTCCACCAGGCCTGAGTGGTATGATCTGTTGGCAACTTTCGGTAGCTATACAGATGGTGTATTGGAGTTTCCTGGCCTAGGCCTCACCATTGACTACCCACCAGGATCCCTAGTCGCTCTTTGTGGGAAGGTGATTCAACATGCTGTCCCAGAAGTAAAAGGGAACCGGATTTGTATTGCCCATTATATGAAGGATGATGTTCATCAGCAGCTACAGATCCCTGCCGCTGGTTGGATGACACTTGATACCACTATTCACTAGGGTTGTCCGTTCATTCTTATTATATTGTGTAGCCTGCAATGTAAACTTATATTTGTGTGGTCTTCGCCAAAAAATTCCCAGCTCACCACCTGGCTTTCACTATTTGAATCGCTCATCAGCACAGCTTCAGACTTGATTATCCCATGGTCCAATGATGCTGCCATATGGCCCAAGTATTCTCTTGACCGGAGCGCTGCTATGGGTTAACAATTCCTGTGGTATCCAGTAGGCTGACGGATTGCAGGACTAGGCCAGCGCCTCACTTCACAATTCTCATCTGCGGGCTACGAACCTCACATTCTACACGGCAGAACTCCTTCATTTTCTGGGTTGACGACGTGATGTTATCCCCTGGGTGATCTTGCCCACCACTCGACCTCTGGCCCGATGTTCATACTTAGCCTGACATTTTCCCAGGGGTGATCTGGCCCGGCACGCGAGCTCTGGTCTGACAGTTGTACCTGGCCTGATTGCTACATGGCCCAGCGCTTGACCTCTGGCCCGATGTTCTTACTTAGCCTGAGGTTGTCACCAGGGTGATCTGGCCCGGCACTTGACCTCTGGCCCGACGGTTGTAGCTGGCCCGATGCTTGCTGGCACATGTCATGAAAAGCCAGCCAACTTTCTCTTGACTTGCGGGCTCACACAAGAAAAGGTATGAGATATGATCCCCCTTCTTCCTGTTGCCTCTCCTCGTTTGTTGACTCCCGTATGCTCAACAACCTTTTGCCGCTGGTTTTAGGTACTTATTGATCTAGGACATCAACACTCACTCAGTTCTGATGCATCAATGTGTTGGTATGATGTCCATGCTCGCCAATGTGTCGATGCGACACGATTCCATTTGACAGACCGAATCCAATCTTGGAGGCTGTTCTTCTTCAAAAACCTCTTGGTTAGGTATGTAAGATATCTTTTTGAGAAGGGTATGTTCGAGCTGACGGTAATTTTTGTGTTACCCACAGAAATTGCTCTGAGATGGGCCACGTTATTAGAGAGAGACAATCTTACCGTCCCTGGAAATCTTGACACTGTCAGCAAGTTGCCCAGCTTTTCTGTCTACCTTGATGCGATCGTGAAGGAACTTTTCAAAGTCTGCGCAGCATTGGGAGGTTCATATTTACTGAGCAATACATTGCAAATTTACATATATGACAAAATGTCATGTTATCTTTTGTGCTACTGCATGTGGCTTGAATAAAACTTGCGCAAGCGTTAGGGTGACGGCCCATCATATTCCCATGTGGCCTGAGAATTGTTAGCTCGCCCAAGGTTGCCATGTGGTCCGATACTTGCCATGTGGCCTGACATGCTAGCACGTGGCCCGAGAATTGTTCGCTTGCCCGACGTTGCCATATGGCCCGATGTCACCATCTGGCCTGCCATTTGCCATGTGGTCCAACATTGACATATTAGCACATGGCCTGAGAATTGGTACCATCCTATGTGGCCCCCTATTGACATATTACCATGTGGCCTGAGAATTGTTCGGTCACCCGAAGTTGCCATCTGGCCCGACAGTGACACATTGACATCTGACCTGACAATGTGTAGCTTGAGCAACATTTACATAGTAGCACATGGCCCGAGAATTGTTAGCTTGCCCGCTGTTGCCATGTGGCCCACCACTTGCCATGTGGTCCGACATTGACATATTAGCACATGGCCCAAGAATTGTTAGCTCATCCGACGTTGCCATATGGCCGAACAATGTTTAGCTTGCCTGAAGTTGCCATCTGACCCGACACTTGCTATCTGGCCTGACATTGACATTAACACATGGCCCGACACCTGTTATCTGGCCTGACAATTGAGCATGACTGACACCACCTAGGGGGGTGGGCCCATCCTATTAAATTGTAGCAATTTCTGAGCATGGGCCCACCCATTTACATTGTCTATATCTAGCACTATGGGCCCACATTGGCTGGCCCATCATACTGGTGCAAAATACATTATTGGCTGGTCCATGGTATATGGGTTAGAGTTACTATTATATGTGGTTGCATACATTGCTACTCAGGCATGTTTCTTGCATTCATATTACTTCGGTTCTAACTAGAAGTAGGCTAGATTTGCCATCTGCTACATTTACTAGAACTGATACAGCCACTGATTCAGAATGCTTCTATAACAGCATTCTCCAATTACTCAAGGAACCAGATGAGCAGGTGGAGGTCAAATCTCTGTTGCTTTGGTGGAATAGGTAAAGTTCATACATTTATCTTCACTTTTTGTTCTAAACGACTCTGTTGGTAGACAAGTATTCCCCATGTGCTCACCTGCCCAGTGCCCAATCACAAAAGATAGTGCGCTGGCTAAGATTTGAGAGAAAAGGGCCGCCTTGAAAGCAAGAACTTCAGGATTGTAAAGGGGTGAATTGTGTGCTTCCTAGTAGTATATGTTGTATGTCTCTTATAATATGTTCCAAATTTCAATGGATCCTGTCACCCTGCCAGATCGGCCCTTGTTCTGCAAATCCCCAGATTTAACATTCCATGAATTGTCGTTTCGTAACTCACTTAGGGCGTCCGGAAATATGACACAGTCTTCCGTGAACTGATGAGCTCCTATAGCTTCTGACTGATTGATTATGAATTGTCATTCCGTAACTTGACTGTGAACTTACCAGCTGCTATAGTTTCTGGTGGACTGGCTTTCTCTGCCGGGTCTATCATGCCTTGTATACTCTGTCCAAGTATTGCTTGTCTCATAGGCGGTAGAGGGCATCCAACAGATCATCACTCTGTAAGTTACTTTGGGCCTCTTGAGATATCACTCAGTCTTACGTGAACTTACCAGCTGCTGTAGCTTCTGGCAGACTGGCTTTCCTTGCAGGGGTTCCCTGGTCTATCATGCCTTGTATACTCTGTCCAAGTCTTGCTTGTCTCGTAGGCAGCAGAGGCCTTGGACAAATTGTCATATCTCTGTTACTTCTTCATTGTATATAAGATCCACAATTCAGGGAGCTCCGACACTTAATAGAATTCCTGGAGTTCCTGGATAGGGGGCATCAAGAGTTATGCACAACGTGACTTTCACAAACCCTGTTGTGTATTGCATAGAGTTACCAAGTCTTGCTTGTCTCATAGGCGGCAGAGGCCTTGGACAAGTTGTCATTTCTCCATTGCTTCTTCATTGTATAAGATCCACAGTTCAGGGAGCTCCGACACTAAATAGAATTCCTGGAGTTCCTGATAGGGGGCATCAAGAGTTATGCACAATGCGACTTTCACAAACCCTGCCATGTATTGTATAGAATTATCAACTACTATGCAAGAATTGGGCATAATGCAGACATGCTAATTCAGGTAACCGCATGTATGCCCATCTAAGGTCTGATCATTCCGGCCTTGATTTCCTGATGACTTGACCTTTGCCTTGTGCTCATCATCAATAGAAAGCTCCAGAGCATCGTACAGCTTGCTGTTCTTTTGGAACATGGTGGTTATACCTCAAGGAAAAGGTCAGAATTTCGGTGGTCATCAAATTATAGACTATATACATGCAATCTGGACACTAAGACATGGGGGCCGATCAGAAGATCGGATGTTGAAAGGATTATGATCAATCACTCACTATTGAGTCGGTAGTAGCTTTGAGCTGGAAGGTTGCGAGGATATCTGCATGGTGCTTCACATGTATGTTGGACAGGATTTAGGAATGGGGTGAAACTTCTGGATGAAGGCGATGATTGAAGCTGTTGAAGGCTGAGTGCCTTTTTCCATCCTGATCTCCCACTGCCGGCGGAAAACTAAAAAGTTGAATAGTTTCCAAATTACATGGCGTCAGGGGAGCCTAGTCTTGTCTCAGCCTCATAAAACCAGCTCTCTTGTGTCAATAGAGTTGGACGTAATCCAAGAGCATGATCATGTTTCAACAACATCCAAAACCCGAACCGCAACCCAAACTATCAACAAGGTTAACAGTCCCTTGAAGAGTTCTCGTAACTGATACAGAAATGAACCCAACACCGTGCCACCAGATGATTATTTAATATGCCTATCAATTACATAGTACTCGTCGCTCACTTTTTTTTCCGGTCATGTGTTTTCTGGGTAGCTACATATAAAACTCCATCAATTCATGTCTTCTTTCTGTTCGACACAATAGCAAATATTTTTGGCTTGTGTTCTCGTTTTTCAATGAGTTCGTTTGCTGCTGCAGCAGGCCTCAGGTTGTGTCTGGTCATGGTCATAGGCCCCCAAACTAGTATTATACGCTGACTGGGAACATGTACCTCCTCTTCTCATCCATTATCATACACATAACGGAATTCTGCTGAACCCGATATGATAAACGCGATCCTCTTCCCTAACAAGACGTCCTATTGACGCCTTGTATACTTAGCATTAATCGGACCCACAACACCCCACTGGTACAACTCTCAGTGAAAGGATGTCTAGCTTAGACTAGTAGCTGACTCTAACTAGTAATGCATGTCAAAATTGTGGTCTAGCCTCACCCGGAGCAATTGATTCAGTAACGCTAACCGTGTCTGTAAATATATGCGGGAGCCGGTACGTATTGAATCACACGTAACAAGGGGAGGAAGATATCCGGCTTGGGAGTGGTGAGAGGCCGAGGAATGGGGAGCATAGACCGTTTCTCTGGACGTTGCTGGCTCCATTGCTTACTTTGTTCATTGGCGACTACAGTGGAACCCAGGCCGGGCATCGACATAGAAAATGAAGCAGGTTTGGGCAGAGCAGTCTGTTCTGTCCCAGGGCTCGGATGCAGGCCCCATGAAACATGACCACCGGAGGGGAACATCGGGTCTGAACACTTCAGAGTAGGTTGGAATCGAAGAGGGAGTGTTGGGGTAGGGAGTGAAATGGGTGGGATGGGGGTGAAGATGGTTCGCGAGGTGATCGGATGCAGAGGAACAGCCTGGCTACACCACATTTATACCGAAGAGTAAGAGGATAGGGCTTGTATTGGGCCACCAAATGCAGCGAAAAGCTGTTATAAGCGAAAATCTTGTTCTGGAGCGTCAGGAGACAAGGGCCTTTAGATCATTGAACACATGACTTGTAACGGAGCCACCAGGAGGACAAAGTGTTTATAGTGATCTTGATGCTGGCTTTGTTTTTACTTGAGCTCGAATTGAAGGTGTTAAGGCTGTAGTCACGAACAGAAGCTGTGAAGAATTGGGCAATCCACGAATATTGTGAGTACATATAAAGGTTTGGTTTTGTTGGCAGCTTAAGCCATGAGCGGAGGAGAACACTTTGGATAACAAGGCCACAATCAACTTGAAAGGTTCCAGAACAAGAGGACTGGCAGTGGCGGCAGCAAATGACTCAATTGCAAGCTGCTGCTCTTGACGTTGATGATGTTTCTTCTTGAATAATCTTCGAACTTAGGGTACAAGTAGCAAGATTCCTCACATACTTGATACTGTATTGATATCCAGGAGTGCTAGATTTGGAGTCGTGGGGGATCGATCATGTGATTGTTATGTGTTGGCATTGACTAATGACCACGGTATTGTATTTCGTGCTCAACCGTTCATCGACGTCGCTTGGCGATCAACCAGAAAGAATTAGAGAGATCGACAGACAGGGAGACCCTGTGGATATTCCTGGGATGTGTTTCTCTTTTGAGACGAACGACAACCGATGTGTTTTGACGTGTCACTAGGGATTTAGAAGGTGATTGTGGAGAGTGAAGCCTGAATCAGTCCTGCCAAGGCGAAGGCCCATACATCGATGTGGTCTCCCTCACAGCCTATAGGCTGAAAACTGCTTGAGTCTTAAGCCCGATCAAACTGCCTCCCTTCCCATCCCACTTCAGTATTTCTGCCCTACACACCAGGCACCTTGAGATTCCGAAACAATGAAACATCGACAAGGAGAAAAATACAACGAAAAGCACCACGGCATACCTTGCGACATTCCCATCACCCGCCATCACGCCCCTCTGCATTGTTGTCTTGACTGCCATGAACAGACATGAGCCACAGCAAATGTGCCCACATGGAGTGAGGGTTGCATTTGTGGGAGCGAAGACTCAGCAGATGGGGCATGTGTACGCAGATAGAGGTTTGTGTTCTGGCTCTGATTTTGGTTTTGCCCTGAAGGTTTAGCAGCAGATGGCTTATGGGGAGGCCGGGCAGCCAGAGGGGTGTTCGTTTTAGGGGAGAACAATATTTGTTCTATATTGACGGGATGGAGGATTCTGGCCAGGCTGGGACTGCTCACGTAGGTACTCATAGTTGCAGTAGTCGCAGTGGTGCTTGGGCCACCTGGCAACACTTGATCGGTGCCAGTAATCACATCCATGAAAGAGTTCCAGGTTTGGCTCTCTGTCTGCTGAGAGCTCGAAGTCGGTTCTCCCACCGGTTGGGGTACCTCAGCATCGTTATCAGAAACGAGCTGATCCACCTCGTCTTCTCTGTCCGAGGTTATCCACTCCTCCGAGCCAACGTTTCTGACATGCGCCCAGCTTGTGCGTCCCCTCAGTTCCAGCCGACAAACCAAACACAGGCACAAACACGAACACCTATCTCCACGGAAAACAAATCTGCTGCAAGGATTTCAGGATACAGGGGGGCTGTTGGACTTCATTAAATGGTAGGTTCTCACACAAGTCATTCTAATAGGTTGTTCAGTGAAATGCTATTCGCCTACGACAAAGATATGTATCATCTGTGTCGCACAAGACCAGTAGAGGTTGCATGGGGCACTGTCAATTGAATGTGATTCATGTATCTGGTGCATCTCTCCTCTCTATATGGATTTATTCTTTCAGCTGAGAACTGACATGGGCACGCGCAACTGGCCGCCACCACTCACACTCACAATGTCATCGCTCGCTACCCGATATAAGCCATGATCCCCAGTGAGGAAGTAATATTCAATCTGTTTTCATCCGGATCTAAGCGATTTGTGGAAGGCCAATCATCGTATTCTGTTGTACTGCATACATTTTTATCTATTGTTCTACTTGCCAAATGACGGAGCTTCCACTTAGGCATAGAACCATGTACTCTTAGACCACCGAAGGCTTTTGAATCATATGCACATAAAGTGTCATTATTGGTTATCGCCTGGATCGAAGTTGAGTGAGACTCCATCGATGATATAGAGTCAGCACATGAGATTCACAGCAACTTTACACTGCAAATTATGCCGGGCCAGGGCTCGCACTACTCTACTTCCGCTTGAGTACCTTCAAGTCATCTGCCGACCATCTTCGGATCGTCCGTGTACAAATTCTCCCCAATTTTCTCAGATAATCGACTCGCAAGCATTCTAACCACTGCACTTCAGGTTCACCTTGAATTCGGGCTCCACTGGTTGTTGACATCAAATGGCAAGACATATAGCGCCTTGCCATGCTCATCGTCCAGATATGTGATCCGCTGGGGATTGGGGATTATTCTATGGATGTATTGTCACCACTTTGGGGACCAGACCATTTGAATCCATGATTCTAGCACCTGACTGAAGTCGGACCATTCAGCAACTTCCTGCGTTCCTCAAACTATGCTTCACCAGTGTGTGTCCGACTCTTCAATATGTTTTGAAGAGCTGCTTTTTGGACAAGGTATGCACTGAACCTCGATAAAGCTTTGACAGTTAGGCTAATTTTATATCCAGCATGTAGTAGCACTGTGAATTATGATGCTCAATCCACAGACACCTACGCAGCAGCATCATGCTATCATGTGTTAACGGAGGTGTTGTAAAACGTCCTGCCATCAGGAAATTAGGGGGGCGCTGGTATAACCAGGCAGAGTTTGTAAGCAGTAAACAGGCTGGCGCTGATTTGTATTGAAATATAATGAGATAGCATGGGTTGACCTACATAATGCAAGAATCCTGTGACTGATCATTAGATCCAGTAATTGTGAAAACAGATCAGGCATTATCTTTCATGTTTAAGGCCTGCAGAAAATAAATATAGCTTTGCAGGGAGTAGGTAAGAATTGTGGAGCTCAATCAGTGCTTACCTTTTATTTACAAGAGTGACAGAAGCATTTGCAAGGACATACAATACTGCATCAGTAGTATACCATTGACCATCAATGAAAATATCCAGAATGGTTTGTCATTCCTCTCTGGCCGAAAAGAGACACCAGATTGAGTGTAATGCCCAAGGAAGGTATGTACACCAGGTCTAATCAACATTGGAATTCCCAGCTACTTTGGCTGGTCTTTTCCATCAGTGATAACTATGTCATCACTCTTGCAAGGGGCAGAATACAGAGGTTATCACCCAATCCTATGTACGCCACTGTTCCTTTGTACAGTAGCCATTTTTTAGTGTAATTCTTTACCATCTTACAGAGATATGTCAGAACCCCTGGGTCATGCATCATGTTGGTGTGCCCAATTGTGTGACATGTGTGATGCACTGCAAACATTGTCACAATAACACTGCAATTCCTACTCTATGACTGGCAATACACAGCAAAGGAGGCATTGATACAGCGGATATATTCAAAGTTGTGTAGTGAAACGGGAACATGGCATCTCAGTATTGAATATTTATTTTGAGTGTCCAAAGGGCCAGGGATGACTGTATATAGTGCAGTGTGAGACTAGAACAAAAAAATAATGCACTACAATAGCAAAAAATGGAACTCTACGACATGCAGCCCAGCAAGTGACAAAGATGAATATGATGTAGCTACTGCTGTGCAACATACGCAACATACATGCAACTTATGACAAGATCAGCGCTATAGTTAATGTGCAATAAAGCACTCACATTTAATTAATGTTGGGCATGGGGGAGAGAGCTGAGATGTCATAGAATACATTTGGGCGAGGATCCTGGACTTTAATCTTTGGAGGCGGCCGGACATGGTGTAGCAAAACTTGGTGTGAAAGACCATGAGGAACAATTGGCGCACATCGGAAATGGCTATAGAAAGAATGGACATAGAATGTTGCGATTGCATCTTCAAGGTCCTCAATTTCAGGCCTAGTCCATTGAAACTTTTCAGTCCGAATGATGAGAGGAACCTCGCCTTGCCACGTCGCCATTAGCTTTCTGAGTGCTTGCAAGTATAATCCCTTCTCCTCCCAGTTTTGGCTCGCAAGGCCATGGTTGGCTGCACCCAGATCAGCTACAAGCAGTGCATTGGTCCCATCCTCACCACCTGGAAAACACGCTGCAACTAATTGTTGACGAAAATGGTCAGGGGGACTGCCTGCTGCACGGGCGTCCAGAGCAAGCAATTCAAAATGGAAGTTGAGCTCTGCTAGCTCCCAGAGAATCTCCTCACGCTCCAAATTGTTTGGGGATTCCACGACTTTTCCATTCCACTTCAACTCTCCATTTGAATGTATCAACTCCACACCTTCTGCTACATCAAGACAGCTCTGTAAGAAGTCGATAGCCTGCTGTCAATGCTTTATGCTCCTTGTATTTGGTGCAGAGCGACCCATACCTCCTGAATAGTTCTGCATGGTCTTCTTCTGGAGTGATGCACCCTCACCGTCTGGCGGGTTACCCCCCTCTGAGATACACTTCAGCTCCTGCACGTACTCCAATGTCAAAAAGTCACACCAAAGCCCCTGAGGCATGGGCTAAGTGTTGAAGTCCCCGGAACTGACATGATACAACATTGCCTTCCTATACTTCAGCCATCCTCGGAAGAAGGCCTCCTGACACTCACAAGTAACCGCCACAAACGCGGCAGGCTCAGGAAAGACATAGCCGAGGTCGGTAGGAATGGTTTGTAGATGAACTTGGTGGTCCATACATCAAAATCCTGAGCTGCTCGCCGCCAGGCCGGAATTGCAGGCGGGTAGGAGGGGTTTATGGGGTCTTCAAATTTGTTTCTTCCAGTGGCAGGAGTTCTCATATCTTTGAACCTTGGATTTCAAGGACGATTACTGTCTTGAGCCAAAGTTAGCCATAGAAGAATAAGGAGGGGAGGGAACATTACATGGAGTGAACCGTTGAGAACTAGAACTGTTGCGATGGTCAGATGGCTGTGATGAAGGTAGAGGAGGCTCGACAAGAAGCTCGGCACGAACAGATCCGAAAGGATCTGGAAATTCAAGGAGTTTACATATGTATCGTGCTGTGGCCATATACTTTTCGAGTTTGTTACCGGCTCCCACGTATATTGGCCGGTGTGAGAGGCTGTAGGGGAAGTCAAGGGGAATAGTGCCATTGGCGTGTATAAGCGGTGTAAGGGCCCTTATGCGGATGGAAGGAAGATCAGTGTACGGCCTTATCAACCAGACAGGAATACCGGCATGAAAGAGTGTGTCGCAAACTCCCAGATTGTTAGTGAAGCAACCAATTATTCCAGGATCAATGGCTGTAACAGATGTGCTCTTGGCCATTTGTGGTCGGAAGATCTCCTGGAAGTCAAGAAGGGCCCTCAACCCCAAATAGACCCTCTGTGTCTCACAAATGCTAACTTGCATAGTACGGAATGTGGTGGAAGCGAACTCTAGATGATAAAGAAGCAGGTTGAGTGTTGTTGTGAGTTCAGATGCCAAGACAATGCCACGAAAGGTTGGTAAGGCTGCCTGCTTGAGAAGAATGCTAGCCACGTTCTGCATTTCACGGAAGAGTCTATCACATAGCTTGCCAACTCCACCAAGTATTTCGCCATTGAGCACAAAGTCGGCGCGGCTCGGAAGCAGCCACATGACACCAATGGGATCAGACTTCAAAGCTGGGCATTTCTTTATACAGGAGATGTGGCCGTAGTCGAGCAAGAAGGGTTGAGGCCATTGAAGCTTGTCGTCATCCCCAAAATAAAAATTTGACCGAAGAAAGATGCGGCGATCACCACCCAGGAGAGAGTCATATATACGTTCGCAGTTGGGACTTGTAATGATGGACTCCCCATTGCTGGTAACGGCTCCACATAAACCATCCCCAGAATTTATCACTACAGCCCATGAGACAGGTGTTTGCGGGGTATGAATGGCTGTACATACCACCGGGAAAATCATTTGCATGGAGCAGGATTGAAGGGTTGTTTATTATCATGCCCGGGGTGACAGTCGTGAGTTCCATGATGGCCAGGAGCTATATGAAAAAAACTGATGGGAATGAGAGCAGGAAGATACGGACAAGCAAAGGACACACTTGAGTTACTCATCAAATCCAAAGAGCAATAAACTGGAATTCTGAACAGAGACAGCAACAGAAACAACGTGAGTATCTCATGCAAGCTTCTGCCCCAAATGTGGTTTCCTTGCTCCATTGACGCCGCAAAGCCTTAAGAGGCGGACCACAGATGTGGAAGGACGGCTGACTTCATGTCAAGCTGGGTGGGCGATGCACAGCATCTCACCCAAGGATTTGCAGGGCCACGTGTCAGAAAGAAAGTTGTTCAAAGTAAACAGATAAAATAAAAAACTTCAACACGAAAAACTTACTTGCAAAATACAGCAAGAGAAAGTGAGCTGTGGCGAAATTTTTCACTTGGGTTGGTGGTCAGGACTTGGAGCGGGAAACAACTGCGTTACATAAACAAGTATTCTCCAAGTCCAACTTGGAGTCCTCCGAGAACCGGTGAACCTTGAAGGTAAGGCTGGACAATCTCGCAGTGGCAGAACCTGAGGTAGCATTGCAATATGGGCGTGTACCAAGTAATCACATAGGGCTAGTACTGTGACACGGATTCCTCCAATTACACGATGTTTAGGAGTTGTGGCCCGCCCGAGTAGTAGTACAGTAGCAGCACCTACTAGAAATGCTTGGCCTCAGCCTACTAGCTAAGGACTCCTGCACTTCAGCATGATCCCCTATAAACAATCCATGCTTTACATCTGATGCCTCCAACAAGGCTGCAAAGGCTGCATTCAGGTCTGAGCCACTGAAGCAAGTGTTAACCCTTTACCTTCAAGACTTGGTAGACAGAACAAACCTCTCTAGTGCAGGTTGTGCCAGTTTGTTATTCAGCCGTCAGTTCCCTTCTGCAGGAGTCAGGGTTACGCTAGATAAATCACAAAAAGCAGTCGGTTATGGTCCCCTTGAAGGACCGCCAGTCAAAACACCATTTGATTTTGTCCATGATGCTGGAGGTGATGACAAAAAGATTTGATCAAAAGCAGGGCAATGCTATGGAAATGTGTAAGTGGGTCGAATACATCTATGGCCAGCCCTTCCTTTGTAGTAAAGTCAGAATCAGAGGTATCAGAAACTATGACAGAGTTGGTTGGCACCACGGAAGACACTGCCCGGCGACATGCAACCTTCCCTCAGACTTCTGGTCCAACCCAGAGTAAGGTCACTGTACTTTTGAGTCCATGAGTCCAACGATGCACCCAGAGCTAAAACCCTGTCTGGGTGGTTAGAAGTTGGAACCCAAACTTTGCATACCATCCTTAGATACAGAACTGCGAAATTTACAGTTGCATCTTCAAACTTGAAGATGGCCATCACATTGGAGGCGCCCAAAACTCTCAAACTGACAGCGAATAGGAATGTGGCAAGACAAAACCGCAGTATCCACTAGCATAGTAATCCCACGTATATTTACTGCCAGAAAGTTTATCGCTAGCTTCAGTAACTTGAATGAAGACTGTGCTCAATCGCCGTGACATGCTTCATCATCGAAGCCATCCCCAGACACGCTGCCGTCCGAGTCATTTTGATAGACCATATCATCCTCACCCAATGAACATTCGTCGGAGCCATCCTCATTCTCCACTGAGGGTCGAACTTCTTGATCCTCGGTTTCAGCTGGCACTGATGATGCCGCTGCAACATCGGCGCCTGCCCTGGCATTGGATGTCGTCTGCAAACTAAAGTCTTCTGTCGTAGCGCGAGCACCAGAGGTATAGGTGTGCCCCATGCCATACCCCCAATGGTAGCGCACCAACATGTCACAGTCTACAAATCTAACGGCAAAATGAGAGCACTGCCAGAAAAACAAAAGCAGAATTTGAGGGTCTCAATGTACCGATTGATGTAGTAGGCAGACCAATCATTTTGATCTTGTGCAAGCTTCGAGAAGAGTTTTCCATCAGGATGCACCAGCCCTCGGCGAAAGGTGGGAATGGTATGGCATCCTCTTAAGACATCAACCAGATCGAGGAACCCAAATGCGCCGGCATTGCCAGTCATGAGTGGGAAGTAAACACGATCAAGTTTCAATGCCTTCCAACCTGCCCTGACTCCTTGTTCAATATTATACCACCTGACCCACAAAAACTCCAATCTCCATGGGCGGTAGTCCAAGTTCTGTTCACCAAGGTAGATGACGTTGGCATGGAATATACCGAGGACGCGTGCGTAGCAAAAGGGATGTTCGTTTGAATGTTCTGCGAATGCAGGGTTAAGCACCATGATGTCACAATGTGAAGTTCCTGCATGAATAACGTCTTCTCCCCACTGAACATCGTAGGTTGTATAATTGACACGCATGATGTAGTGCCCCCAAGGGGGGGTTAGAGCAGAGTAGTGAGATGAGGTAGTGCTTATCACCCAAAGTACACAAGACCACTGTTATATAGTGACGAGATACCTAAGTAGGGTGAAATTGACTAGGGAGCCAATGTAGCCATATGTCACGTATATGTGATGTACCGGAAACCTCCAGTACAAATGTGACCAAACAATGATCCCTACCATATCTGGTAGGGACTCCTACACTCTCCCTCTCTAGATTGGTCCCCAGGGCCAATCTAAGATTAAAATATAATCATAAATGATTGTGATATGTGGGAATGGATATGATAACATGCCCAAGTGTCCATGGATATTAACAGTAAGGAAATTAAGATAAAATGAATGTGATAAGGCCAAGTACAAAGACATGGCCAACGTGAATGCGCATTAATGCACTAACACTGGAGTATACACAAGAATGTACAAGTCAGGCTGTTGTAGCACTGATCAAAGTTGATGAATATCAACACATCAACCTTAGTTATCATGTATCAACACAATAACTCTAGTGATCATGTATTGACATGATCACCGACACAAACAATTAGTTCACACTGTCGGGGTGAACCAGGGATCTAATCATCAAGATCCAAAGGTTAAAGACTGTAATTTGAACAGTCAACTGGTCACTTGTTGGACCAGTCATCAGGATAGTCCTGACAATCACTTTCATAAGAGGAGGCTTGTCCCTCCTCATCCTCTTGAGTATTATACTCAGAGGCATATGCATATTCGGACACATAATTGCCTTCCAAATACTCATCCTCATCCATATGAATGTTATACGGCTGCCAATGCTCCTCAATTGGTGATCCACAACTTTCTGGATCTGAGCATTCAATCCATTGGACATCATATGTCCAACCATCCCCATGAGCCTCACCCTCTGGCTCATATGTGCTTGCTTCATTATCTGAAGCATAATCTGATGATGAGTTCTCACCCGGATAATGCATGTACTGTCGTATACATGCAAACTGCACCACCTCCGTGGATTCAGGTGCCTCAGGAATGACATTGTCATGAATTGACAACATATCCGAGTCATAACCTAACTCGTTGACTTGCACCGAGTCAGGATCAGAGTCACTCAGTGACTCAGGCCTCATGTCACCACTGGCTGGTGATATATAGTGCATAGGTGAGTCCCCAATGGACTCACTTGATGATGTAGAGTCATCAGATGCACTGGAATAACTCCAGTTACGCGCGTACTGTGTTCGTTCGCGTGGCACGTGACTTACGTCACGTGTTGACTGTTGACGCGTTGTGGTCAACAGTCTCGTTGATTGTGAACGACGTTTAACATCGTTCATGCGTCTTGGCCGAGGTGCCTTATGCACCTTGGCTCTCTCTTTACCATTATAACACCGGATTCCTTTATCCGGTGCCATTGGGACTGTACTAAGTGAATACAGTCCTTTACCCTTGTCTTGAGGTAAAGCTAACAAAGGTTTCACCTTCATTCCAGTGTCAACATCTATACTCGAATGTTCGCCGCCAGCTCTGCCTAGCTTCGACCCTTTGGATCGACGGGTATGCGGCTCAGGCTTGAGCCGCAGATGGTTTGAAGATACGGCCGTTTGGTGGCCGTGGGGGGGGATCTTGACGCGCTCTTGAGCACGTCTGGTGCTGGATAGGAGGTACATATCTCGCTTGAACTCCTTGGGGCGGCGCTATGTGCGCCGCTAGACGTTTACTAACGTCTGTTGTGGTCGAGCAACGAACTCTGTTCTTGTTCGACCCCTTCATGCTCAAACTCGACGTCAATGCGTCCTCGTTCCTTTTCGACAGCGTGTGGTTCGGGTTTCCCGACCACACCTCTGTTCTCCTTCCACTAACGAGGTCTTCACCTCGTTTACCATGCTTGGGTCAATGGATAGGTGTTATGTTCGCATTCGAACATTCATTGCCAACCATGCCAGCTACACATGGTTTCGACCCTTCGGATCGACGGATGTGTGGCTCAGCCTTGAGCCGCAGCTGAGTTGAGGATACAGCCGTATTTCCACTAACGAGATGTAGATCTCGTTCATCGTGCTTGGCTGTCCTCTCTCCCCCTCTGCCTCGTCCCATGGGCGAGGCAGACTGGTGCTGCTCGAACGTACATGTATCTTTCAGATACGTGTCTACGTCTCATTCACTTCGTTTGGCCGGCCTCTCTCCCCCTCTGCCTTGTCCTATGGGCGAGGCAGACTGGTGCTGCTCGAACGTATGCGTATCTTTCAGATATGTGTCTACATCTTGTTCAATTCGTTCAGCTGGCCTTGCTCCCAAGTCTCCCCTTCTGCCTCATCCTGCAGGTGAGGCAGACGTGTGCTTCTCGGCCATACACGGATCTTTCAGATACACGTTCCTTTTCTTCGTCGGCAACACATGTTCTGGGTTTCCCAGACATGCCTCTACTGCCTCCTCTCCCCCTCTGCCTCGTCTCACAGATGAGGCAGATACGTTCTGCGATTCGGCAAGACATGTGTCACTCTGATGCACATCTTCCTTCTTCGACTTCGGACGATGAGTTTTGTCGTTTCCGGACTTGTTCAGGATGCCTTTTGGCATCCTCTCTCGTGTGGTTTTGTTCACTGTGCTCCCAGTCTGTGACAAGACCATCCTCTCCTGACGACTAACATCGTCATTCTTCAACTTGCAAACAGACGTCTCTTGTCGTCCGTTCTTCTCCGTTTCTTTCCTCTTGACGAGGTCAACACCTTGTCTCCCTCATGTGGTAGCCTTGCCTCGTCCACCAGACGAGGCAGATCCGTTTGATTGTTCAATGGACTGCATGTCAACCTGACATGTGTCTACCGTTCCTTCTCCCCTTCTGCCTTGTCCCATGGGCAAGGCAGATATATTCTGCAGTTTGACGAGACATGTGTCACCTTGACATGTGTCTCTCTGCTTTGACTTCAAATGACGAGTTTCGTCGTTATGTGAACTGTTCAGGGTGCTCTCCCACACCCTCTCCCTCTCTCTCTCCCCCTCAGTTTTATCCGCCGTATTTTGATGATGACTAACATCGTCATCCTTCAATCTTGAACGACGAGTTCCGTCGTTCCTTGATGCCAGTGGATACTTTGCCTGAGATAGGGACATCTGTCCCTCGTGATGACAATTGCACAATGCTAATGCATCGTTATTGTCCTTCAATTGGATTGAAGGTGTGTGACTCATTTGAGTCACTTGGGGCAGTGTTGTACATGCTGCCTGACATTTACTAATGTCTTTCGCTAATGAACAACAACCTTTGTTGTTCATTGATCTTTCTAAGTTTGAATGATGAATTTCATCATTTTTCGATACGTTTCGGACATCATTTGGTGTCCTTTTCAGGTCGAATTTGACAACGGCACCCTTGGCCCTGTTGCCACCTCGTTTGACTACGAGGTCTTTCGACT
>QFEU01001174.1:0-36227 GCA_003316345.1 Tricholoma terreum | reverse complement strand
CTCCGTATCTCACAAAAGTGAAACTGTCAAAAATCAAGAAACTTGAAAGCAAAGATTTTGACGGTTTCAAAAATCTTACCAGGTGCTGCATTCATTTGTTATTAAAAAATTTGCACTCTCGTCATGTATTATCACGCCAAATCATGTGACACTAGATGCCGATGTATTACCTCTACCTTATAAAAAAATCATTCTTAGCAATTGTGCTAGTATAAGCACCAGTTCCTGAACCCCTTCTGCAAGAATCAGAATATTTGGTCAAGTAAGTGACAAACCTCAGGAAGAATGATTGACCAAGGAAATGGTGGTGTAAACTTATTTCATTGGGTAGAAAAATTGCATGGTCCTATATAATATAATACACTGCAATGCTGTCAGACAAAGTGTCAGTGGCTGACCCTTTGTCATTCCAAGTTCTCGGGCTTGTTTGAGAGGGGGGTTGTGCTACGCCTGGGCTCGGGAAAGTCTCGGTGTGGTCTGTTGGCTTGGAGTGCGAGCCGCTCGGGCGTCGGCTGTGTCAGGGGCCGTCTGGCTAGCTTGGTAGTTGTTTATTTTACTTAAGCACATCCTGGATTTGGGCACTTGGGTGTTGGTTATCATTTGAGACCATGCCATGACAAGGGTGAAACTATGAGACAAAGTATATTCATGTCTACAGCTGATTGACATAATCTATCTATGAGACATAGCAAAGGAGGTACATGGTGGGGTTAGTGTTGCCACAGCTCAGCTTGGCTTGCTGTAGATAACAAGATCATATTAATATGTCTGTGAGAGATGTGCATAAACATTGGGTGGGTTCATGTTAGTTTGGTGACCAGACAGCTGGACAGTCAGACAGTCAGACACTCAGTCACTTCTGAGACACAGATGTCCTTGCTTCCCTGCCCCAACCACAACAAATGGCTCACAGCCAGAGATGAGCTGTATGAAGAGATCATGCACAATGCCTGGAACCCAGAGGGCAAGTACTTTGGACAGAGCTACAAGGATACCAATGTATAGACTCGGCTGTGCTCATCATGCCATTGGTATTCTTCATGCATGGGGTGTGTATTGTTTGTTTGTAACCAACTGTGAGTTTGTGGCTGTACTGATGCAGATATCACGTAGTGTGATCCAAGGTTTGTAAGTACCCTGAAGCAGATCATGAAATTGCTGGAGAGAGGAGGGTTGATGTCAAATGTGGGCATTGATTTTTTCAAACATGACTAACTGTAAATGGTTTATTTTCTCATAGAACCTCATTTATCGGGTACAATGTACACAAATCAGACATTGGAGTTGGCAGCAAGGAGGGGACCTTCTGTCTATGTACTCTTTGGTGCATGTAATCAGGATCATATCTTCTCCAATTTCTCCTTTTCATTGAATACTTAAACACTTGAATTCAGATGCATGGAGGCTTTGACTCACACAGGTGAATAGGACAAGGCACTTCTTCAAATTGAATGTGCGGTTTCAATGTTTGAAGTCATCCTTCTCGTAGTTCTCATCAATCAACAAACAATCAACAAATGATCTGTTTTATAGGACTTGTTATATCTTAATCATGTTGGACTATGCCCAGAGAAGATCTCCGATGCTGGAGAAGCATAAGAGAATCTCCTGAGCATCTGATCCTTGTTTTTTTGATTTCTGATGACAGACTTGGTAATGCGGTTCAAGGATCCATGTATGTGGCTCATAATCTTAAAAATGCCTAACCCCCCATCTTATACTATATAGCCACATCACTTTGATCTCTGCTGCCTACAATCTTTCAAGGACACTTGACAAGGTGAAGTAGATGAGCATTTTGGCTCAACTGGGAAGCATAATTTGTACTACCATCTTGATAATGTGACTGATTATTTCTGTTTCTCTCATTTGTGATGGTTTGAAGAGACTAGCGAGTTGTTTCTATGGGACAGGATCATCTGCCGCTTGCATTTCTGAAGATGAAGGCACACAGAAGCAATCTTATCCTACACATCAATTGAGCCCAGAGAGTACAGATTCATGTAAACAGTTTGGTGCCAACCTCAATATTAGTGACAGATTTTTGGCCATATAACCTGACATGCTCATATGTCTTTTTGAGAAGAACATCATTTCTATTTTTTTTTTGTTATTCTGCATGACTTGTTGGGAGTACCCCATACTTTACATGTGCTGATTCTACATGCAAGGCCTGGCCCTTGCCCCAGCTCATTCATCTCAGGGATACACCTGGGGCAATTTCTCCCCCACAAGGCAACTTGGCATGGAAACACCATTAGGGCTGCAGGTCTCCTCGCAGTCTTGTGCACTGCCTTCTATCCAGTTCAATTCTCTCTTGTGAGTCATTCACATTAGCAGTGAATGGCTTGATGCACAACTCAACGCTTGGCAATTGCCAAGCACGATGATCATCATGGTCATCTGGTTGATCAGCACAATAAGCAGGCCCCAAACATCATGTTTGGTCAGATGCTTCAAATGGTAGAGATTGGCACATCTGGGCACATTCAAGCTTTCAAGCCTTGAACTTGATTGCAAATGCAATTTGAACCTGTTACACAGCAGAAATTGGAAATCCAAGCTTTAGGTTCTTGCCTCATTTTATCTGAACCTTCTTGTATGTTCATGGCCTCCAGTGACCTTGTGAGAGATCACTTTCTTCTAACAGTAGATCAACATCTGAATGTCCCAGAACACAATCATGAAATGGCAATATACAGATTGTGTGGAGGGTGTTGGTGAGGAATGACATGGCATGGAGCTCTTGCATAAGTGCTAAGAATTGCAATTGTGTGTCGAAGTTTGATTATGCAAAGGTTTAAAGAATTCTTAGCATACAAGAAGGTATTGATGGTGAGCCTATGTTGGGTTAGAACAAATATAAATTGATGACACATAAGGGCTTCAATTTTAGTCCTTACCTTATCCTATGATTAGAAGTGACAAAACAAAATTCAATAAACTATGTGTTACCAGATTTATATGTATCCTCAACCCTGGTATCTGGATTTCAGTTCCCCCAGCCGGTCCGAGATCTCATGCAACTTCATGTTCTTCATCATCCTCATGTCTCTCATCAAGGTTATTATACTGCTTTATCATGAGGTACTACTGCCAAAGGCACTCTTATCTTAACAAGAATACACAGTAATAAGATCACAGGTGGTGCTTCAGGTGCTTTATGCCAAGAATTCAGAGAACAGGAGCTTCTGGATACCATTACTACCTTGCAATATGAAGGTAATCTGCCCTCACAAATTGCAATGGACAATAGGTGAAACAATATAATATCAAGTTTTCAAAACTGGAAGGGAGAAACATATGTACCATCTACTGTATACTCTTCAATTATCTGGAACAAGCAAGATGGAATGCGATCATGCAGATATTGAATAGGCCATCATAAATGCAAAAAAATATAAAAACTATAGATCAAGAAGCAAATAGCAGACTAAAGAGAGCGGCTGAACATTTAGAGCATCCCAAATCTCCTGCTCCAAAAAATGTTAAATCAGGAAAACAAATACAAGATAGAACAAAGACTATATCTGAGAGACCAGAGAAGAACTATATAGGAACTACATGGAGGAATAATAGCTGTGCTTATGATGCTATTCTTAGAATTCTGTTTAACACTTGGTATCAAGACCCAGTTTCTTATGTGGTATTATATATCTCTCTCATCAGCACTTTACTAGCCACTTTGCAGACCACGATGGTCAGAAATGGTTCCATGATGGTATGTTAACTGGTGCTACTCTCAGAAAAAAATCAACTACAGTGTCTGAATACCCTCAAGCAATACTGGCAATCTACTGCTACTAAATAGTACCAAACACTTCACTTTGTAAGAACTCGGACATGACATGCAAAGCAGTGGCCCTCTAGCACAAGTCTGTGTTAGATGATGTTTTAAGGCCTTTTAAAGCTTTAGAAAGGATGGTGTTCAGAAGAAATGACAGCTAAAATCATTTCTTTTGCTTGAATTATTGTATGTTACAATATAACAATATTGTACAACACAATTCCGTTAATTGAAGCATCAGTGCTTGACCCCCCTTCATATTTATTCAACCATCTTGTAAGGCCTGCTCAAATCTTATCTATTGATTGTGGAGTGTTAATTGTTGATCAAATCTGTCTAGTCACACCAGACCCTGTCATTCACTGCAATTCTGTCAGAAAAGTGTCAGTGGCTGATCATTTGTCATCTGTGTTGGATGATTGTTTCAAGGCTAGATAAAATCTTATCTACTGATGGCGGAGTGTTAATCATTGATCAAATCTGTCTAGTTATACCAGACCCCTGCCGATTTCCAGATGCAAGTGGTCCTATGAAACTGGAGATGCAGAGATGTGAAGGCTCGTGCTCCCTCTTCTATTTCCTCTCTGACCTCTCTGACCTGTTCCTATGCTGATGCCTGGTACCGACAATGCACCATACTTCAAAGGGATGGGCGTAGAAGATTCCTTCCACACGCCCGAAAACCATAATGACAACGGACGACTTCCTCGCACATCCCTTCGCGCTTACGTTCCCCGTTATTATAGTGACAAGATTTGGCAAATGATATGTCGACACCCCGTGTGGTCAGGCAACGTTTGGTCTTCCTATTCAAGTTAAAGGCTTCAGCTGACCCAGATTCCAGATCGGCCCTTCAAGGTTGCACCGCATTTTGAAGTCAGCGCATCGGACCGGTGCCAGTGGCGATAAACACTTAAAAAATCACTGGCACCAAGTCGTTCATACCACTGATCCGATTCCCTCGCAACAGTAGGCTCGTTGTTCACTCTTGTGAAGCTGAATTTTGAAAACCTTATCCCTTAGGCCCAAACGCATTACAACAAGAGTTACAACTTACAAGACGATTTCCGAGTACCACCTTGGTCCTTATGATACCTTCACATTACGTTTCCGCGCGAGGCCCTGTGCCCCGGCCGTCTCTGGATTCGGTAGAGCCTACGTCCCGACGAAAGAAGTTTACCGACAATCAACCTTGGTCTGATTACCTACGCATTGGAAGGGACACTCCTCCCAATGCCCGTTCTCAGATCAACAACATCAATAATTCGCTTGATCAAAATCCTCGTCCAGGAAAGCTTCACGTTCTGAATCTCGATTCTCGAACAACTTTTGCCATCAATCGACGTTCCTTTGATGACTCGGCCGCGTCATCACTTTGGGAAGAACCTCAACGGGTATTCATTTGTTTCGTCATACGGACGTGAGAATCATTGACGGTGTTGTGTATAGCCTGAGACTCTTTGTTATGTCGTAGAGACACTTTCCTCTACTCTGGTGAATGTATTGGGGAAGAGGTATATTCCAGTTATTACCAGCCATGTAGAAATTCTATCTGACTCAGAACCACATTAATAGACATCAAATTGATCCAGAATTCTGGCAAAACAGTTTGGAAAATGTATCGTCAACGCGGCGGTTCGTTACAACGCGCGAACGTAAACTTTCAATGGCATCGAGATGTTTGAAAAGTCTGGCTGATCTCATCTCAAGACATGATGGTCGTACAACCTTACATCCATATGTGGGGACGGATGGCACCTCAACCTATTCACAACACGACCTTCAGGATCGACAACAATGGTGAGCGTCCTGAACAGCACTTGGGCTGGCTAAACATATATGGCAGAACGATACTTTACGAAGGAATTGTTGTCGTTTTATGCGACACATACGGACAGAAAGGGGGGCGATGGGACCATTATATTTGTTCTTTCACAGACCAGCCACGACCGGGAGGGTTTCGCCAACTTTCTCATCGACTGGATCCAACATTACGCCAGAGAAGATGGCCACTGGTTGGAAGTCCTTGGCGATGCAAAATTCCCAAAAGTGCTGACAATAGCTATTGCGGCATTGTGGTTACCGATGTACGATTGGACAGTAGCAATGGATCGAATCGGTTTCCATCTACACCAAACAGTATGTGACCTGTCGTTGATCAGAGATGGAATCTGATGTTTCAGCCTGTCATTGAAAGGAATTCAAAGCGTTGCAGGCAGACGAGTCTCGAGCGCAGTTTTTGCTTGAGCAAGAACTGATTCGTATTGGTGACTATCTGTTTGAGCACCGATCTTTGCTCGATGACTTTTCAAATTGTGTTCGGATTCTACAACGAGTAGCGGCTACTCCGGGTGAGGAAACTCCTTCATATATTTCCTTGCTATGCAGCGATCTGGGTTTTGAAGTCGGAGAACAAAAGAATGTTATGCGAGAGCTCAGCGAGAGAGTGACGAATTCTGTTGGCTTGGTATGTTACATGCACGATGCATTCATTGATCAGGACCTAGGACTCATAAATGCCTTCTAAGTTTTATAATAAGCTGGCCATCATGCAGGCGCGGGAGGCAATCAACGATAACAAACAAATGAAGGAAATAGCATTTGTCACCATGGTTTTCTTGCCGCTCACGTTTGTTGCTGTAAGTAACATGTTCTGTCAAATATCATCATCCCTCATAGAGGTGTCTGACTACGCACGGTACGGGTAGGGCATATTTGGCATGAACATTAAAGGAATGGATAACACCACCGTCGCTACGCTCTTTGCTACCTTGATCCCAATCACGCTTGCGACAAGTTGGATAGTTGCAGCCCTCCGAGGGAATGATGAGAGATCCATTTGGAAACGTTTCATATGGCCATGGCCTAGGCTGGTGTTCTTCCGACCCTAAGCACCAAGGCGGCGACGTCCTCTGGCTGCCGAATCCGACTCTGTCCGGACTTTACGCGCTTTACTCGCCTAGCATCATCATGTCCCGGTAACTCTCTTTTAAGGTATGTCACTTGGTTCTCTGTTGCACCCTTGTACTGTACGTTTTATTACTTCCTTACGATTTCCTTTTTTCTCCTGCTCTCGTGGGGAGCTGCCACTCTTAGGGATGCCGCAGTCCGGTTCTGAACCAAAGTTCGAACCTGAACCTTTTGGAACCGGACCAAAGTTCGGTCCAAGGTTCGATGGTTGTGCAGAACCGGACCACAAGTCCAGTTCTGGGTTCGGGCAGGGTACAAAATCTCAGAACCTGTCTTGAACCTGGTTCGAACCGAACTTTTGAAGTTACTTCAAGTTATTAATATGAGCAAGTACACGTAAAAGGTTTTCATTTGTTTGGCAAGGCCATGTATACAATAGTTTGGAAGCACGAGACCTTGTTGGAAAATTTCAACGATCGTCTAGTCATTCTAGGCACGGTCGCGATAGCGGGCGCTGGATTTTGTGTTGCTGCCACTATTGCTGCCTGAGTTATCCTTCAACACCGTCTTTGGGTCTCAACCACCATCAAAGAGAGCTCTTCACTTCTCCTACTCTTGCCAATGACCACGTCACTGCTGGCCTTCTTTACATGGTCAGCTCATTTTTTTTCATGGTCTTCACGTCCTTCCTTTGAAACTTTTTCTTAATTTTCAGTGCAATACAGATCTTGTCTGTGTGAAGCATCTAGTCAGTCTAGGCACAGTGGGCGCTGGATTTAGCCACTATTGCTGCCTTCATCCTTCAACGCTGTCTTTGGATCGTGCAATACAGATCTTGTCCATGTGAAACATCTAGTCAGTCTAGGCACGGTCGCGATAGCAGGCGTTATATTCTGTGTTGCCACCACTATTGCTGCCTGGGTTCTTCTTCAACGCTGTCTTTGGATCTCAGCCACCATTAAAGAGAGCTCTTCACTTCTCTTACTCTTGCCAATGATCACGTCACTGCTTGCCTTCTTTACGTGGTCAGCTCGTTTTTTTTAGTGGTCTTCACGTCATTCCTTCGGGATTTCTTCTCAACTCTCAGCACAATACAGATCTTGTCCGTGTGAAGCAAATTATACTTGTAAGGCTTAGTCCGAGATAACGGTGACGCGAGGCACGAGCGGCTCACGGTTATCGTAGGATAAGCTTAAGAGAGTGGTTGAGTGAAAGATGACCTTTTACCGCCCACGCCATAGGCGTGGGAAACCATCAACGACGCGTCGAATTGTTGCAGCACCTTGCCTCGGTCGAGTTTGTCGTCGCCTACACTCTCGACAAGCAAGCCTTTGCCTTTTCTTTTCCCCTCCCACCATCCCTTTTGTGTGATGCTTACAGCATTTGGTATAGTCTGGATTTGTGTCCGTCGAAATACGGTCCAATTCGACCTATCCTTGTGCTCAGAACCTTCTGACTTCTTCCTTGATTTTCCAAGCTGAACTTAAGTTTTTGAGAATTCAGAGACTCCGAATTAATTGCCTTCACAGGGCCATTTCGAGTGTTCATATCAGAATCCTCATTACCAAGCTTGGTGCAGTCGCAAAGCGACGAGGAAGAAAGAACCGAAGGTTCTTCCCCAAACATGGAAATTCAGATTAAACATGAAATGATTATATAAGGATTTCCATCCACCTTACATCTTGGATTGACATAACGGCCACTTAGCTTATCTTGGACTGTTGCTGAATCTACATCACGTCTTACCCTTATTACTGGACAGCGCTTGGCAATATTTGTGGTCTGATCTGCCTGTCTATGCTTGTAATAGAAAGATGAAAGGAAGGCGTATGCTTTAACAATCACTTGTAGGCCAGTGGCCGGCTATAAAGCTAGATGAATTGCCTTGATTTTTTCTTCACTTTTCTCATGGCAGCCCCAGATCAATGTGCACTTGCAGCAGATGGAAGTCTCCTTGACGCCTCCACTATCATCTTCTACAATGATCCTGATGATGACGTCCCCCTTCCTAACTCTGCAGCCACATCCACCCCAGTGCATCCCTTCTTTCGAGGTGGTCCTGCTCCAGGCAAGATAGTTGCTGGGTCTCACCGTTCTGCTTGTGTCACTCGTCCTTCAGCTCGTATCACTGACCCCGACAATGCTGAGGCTTCTTCAGTGACGCGCAAGCAATTGGCCACCGTAACGGCATCAGCTGAAGCATCTCTGCGTGCTGCGCATTGGGCCAGGGTCACTGACAGTGATGATGAAAGTGAGCATCACAACGAATCGGATGATGCTGAGGTCAATGCAGGGGATGATGATGTTGGAACAGGTGGTGCAACTACTGAAGAGGAAGGCGACGGAGATGACACTGATGTCGAGCTCATAGAAGAGTCATATCACACCACCAAGGCCATGGGGGATGCTGATCGACAGGTATGTCTGAAAATCCTTGTTCAAGCACATGGTGAGTATCTTATTTCTGGCTGTGTAGTTTCTTGGCGAGTGTCGCAAGATCATGCGCACTGCTGATATCCAAACTATCTTCAAACTCAATAAGAACCGAATGAATTCTGACACAGGCAAGATAGAGGAGGGGAACTGGTGTACTGTATGCCAGTAAGTCGTCGTCCAATCAAGAATTCTCAATATCTAACTAAGATTCGTAGATCGGCAGGAATTGCCAAAAAGAACTGCTTCTTCAACTCTGCATACCCATATTGTGAGGTATGCTCAATCCATGTTCTATTCATGTTATTTACTTAAGCTCCAAATTGCCAATAGAAACCCTGACCACATAAAAATACACCTGACGCGGTGCAATAAGCTGAATGTCATTGCCAACCACCAAGCCCTTCCCAAGTCTGCGAGTGTCACGACTCTTGATGGGTAAGTTGTTTACATCTACTCGATGATTTTTGATCAAACCACTAATTCGTTCAGACTGACCCAGGGAAGCCTAGGATGGGATTGCTAACTGGCAGCCTTGTCCCCCTACGTTCTCAACAGCTGGCCTTCTCGATTATATCATTGAATTTATTGATGAGGAAGATGAGGTCAGTAACTTAGCATGTACTATTATAATAGTACTAATCTAACCCATTTACTCTAGGCATTTCAGTTGGTTGACAAGGGCAGTTTTCGCCGACTACTGATGTACACATGGCCTTCCCTTTCTGAGAGGGATATTCCTCATCAAACCAAGGTCCAGCAAGAAATTCTCCTTCGCGCTCGTTGTGCAGAGGTCAAAGTCTCAGAAGCTTTGGCAGACATCAAGGGGAAGGTTTCATTCACCTTCGACACCTGGACCTCTGATGCACAGGATCCATATCTTTCCATCACAGGTCATTACATTGCTGCACCTGAGGATCGACCCCAAGACTGGGAGCTCAAGTCGGAGCAGCTAGCATTCACGCATTTTGAAGGTAATCACTCTGGTGTCAATATGGCGAATGTTCTTATCCGCACAATTGATCGCTATGACCTGTGCAATAAGGTATGCATCAATTTTCTTCTTATTTTTCACCTAACACCATTACTCCAGGTGGGTTGGTTTACTGCTGACAACACATCAAACAATGGAGTTGCTTTGCGAGAGTTGAAGCCGCTCCTTGACGATCCACTTTTTGATGCCAAGCAGCGTTACATACAGTATATCATCTATATTAATCTTCAACCAAATTCTCTAATCATGTTCACAGATGCATGGAACATTCTGTGGACCTCTCGGCTAAGACTTTTGTACAGGCCATCTCACCCTCACCAGCATGAAAGATTCTCAAGAAGATGAAGAAAGCTCTCCAAGTTGCGAGTGATGATGGCTCTGGGACATTCGATCTTGATGACCTCGACACACGTCTTGCTAATTTTGATTGTGATGATGACAACGATGAAGAAATTGAAAGTGATGGTGGAGAGAAAGAAGGGGCACTGGAAGAAAACATGGATGCTGCTGACTCCCTTGGAAAGGCTCTTCTGCTCATAAAGCAGGTATGTCTTGGTTGCTACAGTCTTTGCCGACATTGACATGTGATCTCAGATTCGTGCTTCTCCTCAGGCTCACGCATTTTTAAGAAGTCTTGCCAGCAGGTTGAAGTACCCATCCTGCAGCTTCTCCTCTGGATTCATACTTGTTGGGCTTTGCTGTATGCATTCCTTGACAGACTTCTAACTTTGAAGAAGGTTTGACTGTTTTTAGTCAACTCATTTTTTAACATACCTAACATGAGGTAATTAGGGAGTCAATCACTTTGTTCAGCTTGCCAATGATAGTGATGAGGTGCCGAATTTGAAAGGAAAGTCATACTCAGACTTTTGGCTTCAAAGGCAGGACTGGGCCATGATGGAGCTAATGCATGAAGTTCTCCAGGTAAGTACCAACACATGTCGTGAAGTACCCAACTCACCATTCACATTCCAGGAACCTGCAACAGCCAAACAAACATTCTCAAGTGCTTGTGAGCCTACCGTATGGCGCACAATCCCAGTTCTCGAATTCCTTCTCCAGTCATGGGAGAATATGGCTGATCTTCCGACATTTTCTGAGCTTGAACATGCGATACATAAAGGTCTCACAAACATTAAGAAGTAGTATCACAAAGTTAACGATATGGATGCTTACTTTATCTGTCTCGGTATGTTAGTCTTTTCTTCCAGATCTCATTGATCCTTACATCTGTTGCAAGCATTAGACCCCACCATCAAGACTGCCTATGCTGAAGAGAAATGGGAGGAGGAGTTTTACGAGGCTGGCCTCCGGCGTCTTGAAGAAGTTGTAAGCTGACTGTGCTCAGGCTAGTTTTTAACATGGTGCTCATTATGTTGATTCTAGTTTGATTCTTATTATATCGCTCCTGCCATTGCATCAACTGTGCAATCAGGCACACAGAATACTTCTAGTAAGCAGCTTTCTTACATCTCAATACTCTAAGCTAATGAAATACAGGCTCCGTTAAACCTAATCATCAATATGGATATACGTGGATGCACAATGCAGTTCGTTCCTGACAGGAAACAAAATGGGGAAGATTTGATTCTCGAGATGAGTTGCGAAGATATCTCGAGAGTCCTCTTGCGGAAGGTGTAACAGATGTAGTTTGTCATTGGGGAGTAAGTGAATTTTGATAGCTCGAGGTTTAAAGCAGCTGATTCGCACCCAACAGCACCAAGCTGTGGAATATCCAACCCTTTCTCAGATGGCTCGGGACTACTTGGCTATTCAGGGGTCTGCAACACCTTCTGAACGTGCATTCTCAGGAGGCGGGATTACAGGGACCCCCAATCGTAACTGTCTTTCAGTTGCTTCCTTCGAAGCATTGCAGCTCTTAAAAAGTGCTTATCACAATGGACACATGACTGCTGCAGATGATGCAGCTAAACACCTGGACTCTTTCTTTGATGGTTCAGAGGCTGATTCTGATGGCCACAGGTTGGAGGTATAAGTAAGTTGTAGTCTACGTAGTTTTCAACAGTGTTATGCAGATTTTGGTATTTTACAAAATGGTTCGAAGTTCAAACCCCTTCTGAACTAGAACCAGACCATCCTGAACCTGAACCAATGGTCCGGTTCCAAGTTCAGCAGATTGCCTGGACTGAAACTAAAGTCCAGTTCTAGGTTCAGCAAAATCTTCAAAGAACTGGACCGAACTGAACTTCAGCATCCCTAGGGCCCACTCTTATCCTCACTCGATGGCAAATAATTCCCTTTTTCTCCATTTATGTGGGATGATTGCGACACAGTCTCCCCTCAGTGCTTCATACATTGAGGTGAGATCTGCTACTTATGTACTTCTTACATAATTACATTTTACTTACTCACCTTGTACTTATAGCTGTCCAGGCATATATGTCGTTTTTGTGCAAAATGTACCTCTAATTAGAACAAACACTCAATGCAAGCTTTACTGTAATTAGAAGTCTTGTCACAAATACAAAATTTAGCAAAACTACCTACCTTCCCTTTTTGGATGAAAAGGGAAGAATCTAATCCCCTCCCTCGCTATGCTCAGGGGGTTCCCAAAACTGGGTCATCTCAGGTCAGCATGATAAAGCCTCGTTCATGCATTGATGCCAAGCCACCTAACCCTAACAGACTAACTGGACTCTAACCAACCCTAACCAAACCCTAACTGGTACACCCCCCGGTGGTGTGGGAACTCAGGTATATATAGAATGACTTGTAGTTAGAAAAATATTTTACAGAATTCAGTTTCTAGTCAGAGTAATATTTTGCAAAATAGGTTTTCTAATGTTGAAGGTATCTTGCATTGACCTTGTATTCTAGCAGAAGACAATTTTGGAAGATAGTGCCAGTGGCTAGTGAGCTGTCAAGATTAGCTTTTCTTACAGTCTGTAGTGGTAAAGGACTAATAACTATATATCAGAAGTTGTGCTAGTGAGCTAAAGCTCCACATGGCACTGGCAGGGCTGTGCACCATACTGTCCAATGGGTTACCAGATACAGCCATTAATAGAAGACAGAGAGAGGTCTCAGTTGATACGAGTGTAAAAATACCTGAGGTGCCATCTGTATTCATCAGCAATTCCTGATTTTCCCCAGTGATTGATATGATAGGTAGAGAGCTGTAGGAAGCCCTGATCTGCACAACTTTGCACTCCCCCACCTTGGAGATTGCTGAGTCAGTCTGTTTTATTGTGTGAGAGAGGTTGAGGAGTTCATGTTGTTCAAGTAAATTCTGACAGGACTTGGGGGGGGTGAAATGAGAGATGGGGAGCACAGACCAGGGACTGTGGAGGTGACAGCAGATGTGGGTGATGGACAGGGGTCATCACCAGGTGTCGACGGCATCGTTAGTGATGCGGAGGCAGTGTCGGATGCAGGCAGTGTCAAACAGCGCATTTCTGGGGTGTCTGGGGCAAGCTAGGGGAATGGGACTGGGCCTAGGACTGTTCCGGTGGCTCTGGGGCTGTGGCGTGTGGTCCTAAGTGGGGCTGAGCTGGGGAGAATGTGGTCATTGTTGATGTGGCTGAGCATGTGGACATGTGAGGCATCGTCATGGGCTCAGGGGGCAAGATGGGGGCAAGAGGGGCAGGCTGGGGGTTGTAGGGTGGTGTGAGGGGGCTTCTAGGTCGTCATTGTAGTTGGTGGGGCTGTCTGGGCGGTCTCGTCAAATGTATGATGCGTTCAGAGGAACATGTCTGTATGACCACATGAAATGGTGTTTCCTGAGCTGTAAACTGTTGTTCTGGGCTGTCAGGTGCATGGGCAGCCGTCTCCAGGGTGGTGGTTGCTGTCTGGGCACTCACCATGGCCCAGGTTGTTGATCCAGAGGTGGTTGCAACAGGAGTTTCTGCCATTGTTGGCGGTGACATGGCAGTGCGAATGGGTAGCTCAGGGTGCGAGACATGGGGCTGTGGAACAAGCTGGGGTGCTGTGGGTTGGCCTGGGAGCAAGTGTTGTCAGTTTTGGGCCTTCGCTCGCTGTTTCGAGGGTGTAGTGTTGGTTGTGGTCATTGTTGATGGCAGCTGTGCAGGCGCTGTCAGCGGTGACATGGCAGTGTTGGCAGGTGTTGTTGATGACACAGGAGGGGTGGGTGTAGCAGGGATGGAGGAGGGTTCGTCTGTCTGAGTGCTAGTTGAGGTTGTTGTAGGTAGCTGCCAAAAAAGTGTGTGATTGTCACTGTCTGAATGGAGTCGAGTGTTGTGTGGGGAGAACTGCATGCTGACAGGGTACACTAGCATCATCGAGAGAGCTGTTGTAGCCTTGTAAATCGTCGTAGACATGTTGTGGATGTTGATGGATGCAGGTGGATCTAACTGTGTCATCATGTTGTTCAAAACCGGGGCCTCCTCTTGAATTTGGGACGTTGACTCCTTCAGTGAGGTGCAGAGGCCCTCACCGTGGTTCAACATCCAGCGCTCTTTCCTCCAGGTAGCCGTTCATCTTCCTTTCCTGTTATGCAAGCTCGCGTGTCACCTCCCATTTGTCCTTCCCTTCTTCGAGTCCGGTTTCATGGCCTTTCCTCCAACCATTTTTACACCTGTTCCTCAGCTTTTTTCCTGTCCTCGAGTTGTTCTCTTCACCCATATTCTTTTCCTTCATCCAACACCACTTCTCATATCCTCGTTTCATCCTCCTTCATCATCTTGAGCACTTCCTCACATCCATCTGCCTTCCCCCTCTTGTATGTGTCATCCTTTGCCTTCTGCTTGGACTCCTCCTTCAGTTGCTCGAAAAAGTCGTTCTCTGGGCGATTATAGTTATCCTGAATACCTTCAGCCCATCCTTCTTCATATCCGTAGCTTCTCCCTTCCTCAAAGCCTGTTCTCTTCCCTTTCTCAAGTACCTCAAGTAGTAGTTCACATAGTAAGTTGCTGTGCACTGTGGTAGATGTTGTGGGGTTGGTGGGGTTGCAACAATTGCTTATCTTGCTGACAGACCTAAGGACAAGCAAATGATGTGAATCGTTCAATGCCGTAGTGATATTCCCACTAGCAATTAATGTGGTGGCTATGTCAGAATCAGTGACCTTTTTCAGGGGTTTTGGCTTGTTTCCAGGCCCAGGCATTTCTTCTAACTATTGAACAGTTGTATGGGTTATGGTTATGGGTTATGGGTTATGGGCCACGGTAGACAGATTTCGGTAACAGGGTGGCCAAAAAAGCTCAGAGGTAAATGAAAAAGCCTTAGGATAGACAACAGAACTTGAAAAGCCCAAGAAAAGCTGGGAAAAGCAGCTAATAGCATGTTAAAGCAAGAACACCACTCTCATCACCAAGATGGAGACGTGCTGAGTGTCTCCCTTGCTGTAGCCTGGCCAAGTGATGGTATAGCCTAGAGATGATCTGGATACATGTGACTAGCTACTGTTGTACTGAATAGGTCACGTGATCACCTGGAGTGGTGCCTCACACCACTCCAGTGTTGTCACCTGTTGTGATGGAATACAGATTCCTTGGATCTTACACATGTGGCATGGGGAACAACCATTGTGACCCTTCATGTGCATGATCATAGATACTGTGGGGATGTCACCAAAGACAACAATTAGATATGCAAGGAGAAGGAAAACAGTCATTGTGAGGGCATCAAATGCAGAGACACCAAGCTCCAGCTGTAAAAGTTCCTGGACTAACAGCCAAAGGAATGAATTTGAATTGCCAGGCTTCTTTGGTCCAGGAATTACGCCAACCAAAATACTATTCTTCTTCAGAATTCGCTCTTTGGGAGGGAGATTGTAGTTGAATAGGATGATCGGCCATGCAGTTTTGATACGGTGATGATACTTGGCCAGGAAAACAAAACAAAACACCTAAATGCATTCATTTAGTACTACTCAAGCTAGAGGAAGGTTGCAAGGTGTTAGAACATCTATCACAGATGCCAATGATGATACATGATGGTCACATGGAGGGTGTGAAGGTATCTATGATAGTCCGATGTAGAAGATGGATGTGGTGTACTGGAGGTTCTAGTTCGGGTTGTTGAAACTCCAAGTGGATGGATAGAGATGGACTGTAAAAGCGGACAAACAGTAGCTCACGAGGGGAAATGGGGAAGGTGTGGCTGTGGGTGATTGGTGTTGGTTTTTTGTGACCAGGCACAAGAATGCATAGACAAGCAAACATTAGACCACATAAAACGAGAGTGGTGGGGCAAGAAAATGAGAGACTCTGTCTCAATGTATGAAACTGGCATTATTACTTGTCAGAACCCAATTCTTGAGGGGTCTCAAAAGCAAAGAGTCAGTTTTAAAGATTATAATAAACTGTACTACACCTTAGTGTGCAGCAAACTCAGTCCCCTTTTGTAGGGGACAAACTTAGAGATAACGGAGGGGGAAAGTGGAAAAAGGTTCAATACTGCATTTGACAGGTGGCAGAACACCTAAATACAAACAAGAAGGAAAAATGCGACCACGTGCATGCTCTCACACCGGTCTGTCTGTACAACCACAATTTAGACTATCTAGGTAGCATTCAGAAACACGAAGCATGTTATAATCTGTAGTATAAGGAAAATGTTTGAAACAACAACACATGAATGTCAAATCAACAGACTAGGGGTTGGGCAATTACTCAGGGAGCCTGTCACACTTCTGTGGGCACTATTGACTTGTGTTGCTTGCCCCCTTCAAGTGCGGTGCCCTCCAGACTGTGGTGCTCAACCCTACTTCCCAACCACTCAAATCCTGAGTGACCACGCATATGGCAGCGAAATGATCAGTAAGTAAAAGATAAGAGTAATAAGCGTCAAAGGATGATCATCGAAAGAACCGTCCCATGATCTGTGCCCATAACCTGGTCTGTCAAATTAGTCTTCTTCGCCTGAATGTTCTGATGACAGTTGCGCAGGTCCATTGGGGAGAGAAGCTGAAAAGTAATGAATTTTTTGAGGAGCCCAAATGATGAGATGAATGCATGTGGGCCGTATTGCACATGAGTGGAAAACCTGTTGGATGATCAAACTAATCAATGAAATCATGTTCTGATCACCCGTTGGCACCAAGGTAATCATCACATGAGCATTTCACTCCAGTCAGCCAACTCGTCTTGGGTGTCGAGTCTATGAATAGAGCTTGTAGCTCTACAACACTGACGATGGTCGCATGTGCCCGATATGCATTCACGAGTACTGAATGTTGGACGCATGAGATATCGGGAGTTGAGAATGTCATTTAGGGTGCAGCTAAGGACAACGAAGACAATGAAGGTGTTAGGGGAGGGGATATGGTGATATACACTATGGTAGTGAGTCACAAATAGGTATGATAGAGTTTGCAATTGTTTTGCAGGACTTCAGACTAAGACGAGAGATGATCTTTGAGGGATACTTTTAGATCTAGAGATCAGAGGAGTCGAGACGATTTCTTCTTGCTACTAAGTAGATACTACAGACTTTTATATGTTTTTAGAACGAAAAATACTCAAAGGGAATAAGGTCATGAGACCATAAGATGTATATCAAAATGTATCAGAACAATAAAGAACTGCAACCAAGGATAAGACATAAGGAAAACAAACTAAAGTGAAACAGAACTGTTTTATTGTTGTAATTTCAGAGCGTCAAATAGAGCGCATCATGACTTCTCAAGACACCGTCATCCCTGTGTGAATACGTCCAAAACGGCGGCCACAAGTACAATAGTGTACCTCAAGAGGAGTAGATAACCATCAGAAGATTGGTTTGAAGAGGGCAGAACATAGCCAATCATGGTCGAAGTTGTATGACAAAACACCATGTAGGTCAAAGCAGTCTGACATTGGTCAGAGAATGATCGGGAACACAAAAGTGTGTCCAGACGATGTTTGGATGACACAAAGGATCAATAGAGGTGCTGTTGAGTGTCTGATGTGTGATGTTCTGGGGCTTAGGCTAGCAGGTGGTCTTATCAACGGTGCTTGAAAGGACTGAAGCCATCAGTGGACAAACCAAGTGTGACATCACGAGAGTCAGAGAAGAACCAATTCAGAAGCTCCTTGCTGCCAACAGTGACAAATGACTTCTGAAGTAGGGAGTAATGAGTGCCATTGAAGATATCTGTCACTTTTGTTGGGTCGTGTTGGTGACTAGCTCTGTATTTCATCTTTCTCGCATAGGGGGAATTTAAGACCATTGCACGGAGCTGCAAAATAATTGGTAAGTACTGAAAATATGCCTGAGGTGTCATCCCATCAGCTTTATATCGATTGGTGTTGCACTTTGGGCATTTCAGCAAGGTTTCATATGGACCAGTGTAGCAGATGTATGAGGATGTGCAACAATCGTAACACACAGGACCGAAACCTGAGAGGGACTGGATATGTTTCTCGGTGTTCTTCAACGTGTCTATTGAAGCTTGGGGGAAGGCAAAGTGAAGTTTGTTGAATGTCTTATCTGTGAGGCCATCTTCAACCTTCAGAGAATATGCACAAAGGAGGGACAAGTCACTCTCATCCAGAAGTTTATCATCTATGAAGGTGTCAGCCATCAGTACAGTAATAAACATAATGACAGACCTAACCTCAAGGCTTCTTTTAAGAAACCTTTGCCCAGAAGGTCCCATACCGAAACTCCTTCTTGTCCTGGCTCTGCACCCAGCATCACATATTCATTATCCTGCTCAAAACTATCACTGTGAGACTGATTGGGTATGGATTTCAGCTGTTTAAGTCAGAAAATAGAAAATATCTAATATTAATGGCTGAATATATGGTGGATGAACTTGGGATGAATTTTCATACTGTAGATTTCAAACCTCAAATGGATGGAAGTCAGACATATTTTATTCCAACTTTTTCATAAGTGAATAGGATGAAATTTCTTCTTGTAAATGAATGAATTATAGGGATGGTTTTAATATCATAGATTTCAAACATCAAATGGATGCAAGTCAGACATATTTTATTACAACTTTTTCATAAGTGAATAAAATGATATTTCTTCTTGTAAATGAATGAATTATAGGGGTGCTTTTAATACCATAGATTTCAAACATCAAATGGATGCAAGTCAGATGTACATTATTACAAGCCTTTCATAAATAAACAAGATAGAATTTCTTTCCAGAAGTGAATGAATCCTGGGAATGCATCTAATCTCAGTCAAGGAGGCCTGGGGCAGAAGATGGCATTTCCATGGGAGTTTCTCAGAGTCAGATATTTAGGGGATGGATTGAATTATATATCATGCCCTAAAGGGGTTTTTTTGCAGGGAATCTCTCAGATACTATTTCATACCACAAGCAGGTGAATTTCATCTTGTTGCCAACATTGTGCAAGAGATAAGTTATTCCAACCTGCCCTCATGCAAAAAGTCACATGTCAGATCTATGCTGACACACCTGAAACTGCAACTTCACGTGCAATATCAACCACGGTCGGACATATTCACATGCTCTTTCACTGTCATTCCTACCACCATCACCACACAATAACGGCTGCCACCCCAACACTCAGAACCACCGCTGCAAGCAACTGCTTGTGGGGTGGGAATGGTGCCACTTCAAAATGGCGAGACAATGGCAACACCACCACCAGGCCAAATGAAACGACAGCGCAACGATGGAACTGCAGGAGACGACAGAACAATGAGGAGGAGGCAAAGCAAACAGAAAAGGCCCCAGATATGTCAAACAACGTCTCTTGGGTCGTTCGCAAGTTTTTCTTTACTCTTGCTTCATTTTTTGTTGTTGCTAATAATCTTTTTTAGCTAAAAAGAATACTATTATTACGACAGGACAACAAAGCCAACCAGCACCTGCCACCACCATTGCGAGCCTCTGCTCGCAAGGTGGATTGCAAGTGCTCAATGATGAACTGACAATGGGGGCATGATGACAACACCTGGAGAGGGCTGACATTGACACACACCACCTGCCCCCAGCCTCACAAGCAACTGCTCGTGGGGTGGATCGCAGGTGGACCTATGATAATGACGACGGGGGCATGACAACAGGAGAGGATGGGGGACAGGGAGCACCACCACCACCACCGCTGCGAGCACCTGCTTGCAGGGTGGAGGGGGAGATGAGGCAAGATGAGACAGGAGGGAGGCAAGATGACAATGCCTGCCTCACAAAGTACCCCCACCCACTGCCACAAGCTCCTGCATGTGGGGTGGGCCGGGTGGTACAAAACTAGCACATGCCACCACCGTTGTGAGTCCCTGCTTATAAGGTGGATTGTGGGTCCTTGACAATGAAGTATTATGTTTTATTATTTACATTGTGTAGATGCAACAATTTATATACTTGGAATTGTACAAAACCTGTGTGAGACCAACATCTGCCTATACCTGGCTGATCTGTGGGACAGGTATGGGTATTGGTATGCATATAGTGTAACAAATTGTTTGAAAATTCACTATTAAAAGTATGATAAAATTCAATCTGGACAATGTTTTTTGCCCTTGATGGGATGAAAATAATTCCATAATTGGAAGGAGTCTTGTGGTGTGAATTAACCCATTGAGAAGATGGAAGTCATCCCCAGGGATGAATTCAACAGGGTGTGGATACAGACAAATTTTGAGATGTTTTCAACCCCTTAACTCGTCCCTTCTGAGGGGGAAATTTCACAGCTTTTAGGATATGTTTTTCTCCAAAAACCAGATGATTTTTATTCTTTTTTCAATGGCCATAAAGGATGAAATTTCTACACAAAATGGATTACTTTCTACTCAATTCCTTCACCTCAGTGGCTAAAATACTGGATGATTTTCCACATCCAAGAGTCTCACAGTGTATCCAAACCGTTTTCTTCATTGCTAAGTTCTTCCTCCTCCTCCTCCTCCTCATCATCATCATCATCATCATCATCATCATCATCACTCTCCTCATCAACTATAAACTGCTAAACATGATTAGACCCCCACCGCTATTGCCTAACCTGATCAACATAATCCACAATGCGATAAGAGTGCCATAACTTGGACAGGCCATAGTCGTCATGGTTTCCAGCAACATTGGCATGAGCCGGCATAGCAAGTTGGGTGGTATTATGACCAGCCCCTGATGGTCCTGCCTCACCCATGGGGAAATCTCCATCCTCCAGATAAATTTGCAGTGGGCTATCTTGAGCGGATCGGTATGGGACATTGTCAGGCACTGGGCTTGCCAATTCCTTGATGGGGGGAGAGCTGTTTGCAGATGCAGGCCTTGAAGCAATAGCTTGTTGAAGAGGGCCAAGGTGTCCAACCAGCTCTTGCTTTGCAGGTCAGTGTGAAGACTTCCATTGAGGCTGAGAACCTTGGCCATGACTTTGTACCAATGATCAGCTCTGTGAAAGGACACTTGAGGCAAGGAGTAATGGACCTTGCCCGTTCAGATGACATGATTCTGTCCTTTGAGTGACTCGATTGTCGCAACCGCATGCACAGAGACATTTAACCATGGTGGGTTGATAGACATGTTAGTAGAGAACATGTTTGACATTTATATATTGTACTAGCATCAATGTGTTGCAAGGAAGGAACAGGTTTGCCATGATCCGGAAACTGAATTAAGGTCTGAGCAGTGAGTAAGTGTCTTTGCCTTCTGGATCCTTTGACAGAGGGTAACAGCATCAGTATATTTTAAAAATTGATAATATATAGAAGGAACGAACAGGCACCATAGAGAGAAGACTAACTCAAGAGCAAGAGAGTACTGGTTCTGAACCAGGGAGAGAAATCAAGGAAGACATGCAGGTATAACAGTGGTGTGGCCAAAAAAGCGGAAAGGCAATAGAGCTATCTGGAGCCAGTTGGGCCTTGTTATGGGAGTGTGATTGTTGGGAACCTGCAATGGGGGTCAATAATACGCAATGGAAGGCAGCATGATCTTACCAGGTTTCTGCCTATCAGTTGTCTTAGTTTTTTTCAGGTATCTTCTGGATGGAGCTTTAAGGCCACTATTTAATAGCAATAAAACTACTAGAGACATTTTACATGAATTTGAGCTATGAAATCTATGGTAAACACCTGTAAAAATGTATAGGTGGCTGTAGCTCCCTTACAATGATTCATGAGATTTCCACTGGCACACCACCTGCTCCTGCCAATGGTCTTGTCCTAGGACCTGTTCCTGCTGGTAAACCTTCAAACGATCATGAAGTGCCCAAACATACTAGCAATGCTTGTTCTTAGCCTTCCTCAAATAGCTCCGGATTCACATCAGGATGTGTGAGAGACGCTGCAAAGCCAGGGTGCTTCTTGCCGATGAGGTCTGCTTTCCATGCATCTATGGCCTTTGATGCTTGGCTATTTGAAATCATGATGAGGTTCGTGTAGAAAGATAATGAAGATACTAACCTTGGGGCATATGTGTGAGCAAACAAAGCCCATTATGTCTTCATCAGTAGATCCACACACACTTCCATATCACCAAGTGAGAAGCATTTCATGGATGCCAGACCATTCTGACCTTTCTTCTCTGTCAGTTTCCATATCACCAATGTCATGCTGCTGGAATAAATCAAAACACCTACCAGCATTTGCGGCAAACCCTTCAAGGCCTTTCTGATCACCTGTCGCCATCAAGAGTGGCATTGGGTCACCCGCCCCCTGAAACACTCCCTTGCCAGATCAAAACATCAAGCTTGATGATGGATTGTACTATTACCAAGGCGGTGTCAAGATCGTCGAGTTGTAGGGCCAACTTGAACTTATGGTCAGTGTCAGTGGTTACTTAAAAGGCAAGTTCTTTGAGGTCTGTAGTAGAGTTAATATGGTGTTAGATACCCAACCCTCTCTACTGTGATTTCGAGGAAACATACAACTTTATTGAGCTGACGCAGGCCTTGGGGGAATGGTGGGAGAATTTCAGCGACTGGCATCCATGGACAGCAGTTTGGTATTCTATGATCAACAAGGAGAGGGAGTAGCCATAGATGTATAGATCCTGCGAAGTATATGCAGTAAGAGGACATGCAACTGAGAAGGTACATACATCTTTACATGCACATTGGTGCACACATGCATGGGTGTGGACTACTTCCATGTCATAAGGGCTGATGGTGTAGTGTTCATTGTCGACAAAATACGGGAGGTGGTCGGTTGTGCTTATTATATATTCTTAATATCTATTCTACTAACTATCCACAGAATCTTGAAGGTTAAATTGATAACGAATGATGACAATGGTGGTTGGAGACAGAGTGGGAAGGTGTGCAAAAGCAGCTGACAGTTTGTTGATATTGCACAAGATGTTTGAGTTTCAGGTATCTGGTGTGGAAGGGTAGTCTGACCTACCCATCGACTTACCACTTCTGAGGATTTCATTCGACAAACTTCTCGCAGTCTGGTTCCTTCGCTTTTGGCTCAATTTTTATTTAATTCTTCCTTTACTTGTATTCCTCATTATTAACATCTCTCTTTACCTCTATAGCTTCTTCATAGATCGTTCACGGCACCTCGAGCTTTCCGAAAATTATTCGACGTCCTTGTCTACACATTCTCACACTTTTCCCCACGGCTCGGTCATATCCTCTCGGCGCATTCGACCTTGCCCCGAAGGAGTCGCACTGGGACTGGACACTTTTCTTTATTTCTTTCATGTTTTCTATCTAGTTCTTAATTTCCTTCAAGACCCGACTTCTCGACGCACATCCCCTCCCACGGCTAGTCACATCCAACTCGACGAACCGACCTGTCAGACGAGTAGGGTCGAGGGGACACGTTTGCTGGTGCTCCATGCTCGTTGGGGGCCCGAGTGGTGTTTCGTCAATAGAGCACCCTGACGTTAGTTCCCTCCCCGAGCAATTCCTGACGGCTAACGTTCCGAGAGGCGGACTTGATGACACCGGACCGACAATCATTCACCGACCGACGTCATTAATATGTCTACTTTCGTTCGCATTCTTCGATCTTCTCTTTTTGGACTCAAAATTACTTTATAATTCTTCCCCAATGGTTTGATTGGCACAAGAGGACGTGCGCAATCACATGTATGTACGACGATCACTTGTAGTTTGTATAAAGGTGTCTCCCCACCTTTCGAATGGGATCACCTTCTGCTTTTCCCCAGAATCTCGTCGTCACTTGGTGACTTCAGTTACAGCCCTTTGGAGTCAAGTCCAGCAAAACCTCGAAGTCAAGAAAACATGCTAAGTAGCCACGTCTACTGTACTCGTTCCGATATTCTCTTTCTTTGCCATTAGAGTGCCTTCTGTTTGCGAAGCTCACTGGGGCTGAGATCTCCCATTTTGCCTTAATTGACTTTCTGAGCTGTTCCTCGCTCAGCAGAACTGTTATCTAACAGAATTGAACGTGAACCGAACTTCAGTTCGACAGTCCTTAGGGACTGTTCTGCGTCCGAAACGCGACCTTAGAAACTAATCTTTCGTTTATCACTTTCCTTTCGTTCCACGTGACTCGACGTGTATCAGGCTTACCACGCGTTTTCTGTGAATTATCCATTTGCACTTACTGCGTCTGCTGTGACAGGATGACCAAGTTCAACGAACCACCGGCAGACCGTTTCCCCTTCCATACCGGGTATCGCGGATACCTGAAACTCAAACATCTTGTGCAATATCAACAAACTGTCAGCTGCTTTCACACACCTTCCCACTCTGTCTCCAACCACCATCATCCACCCCATGTAAGTTCCATTTCTTTTGTTGTTGGTAGCATAGAATATAAATTAAGTTATGGTGTTCAACAAAAGCCCAGAAGAGTGTCAAAAGACACAAAAGTATGAATAGAAAGAACATCATAAGGGCACGCATTGGTGCTATGGATAGATATTAAAGCCCTAGTCTCTTGCATGGCATTTTCCTAAATGTTAAGCTAATGCTTAGTGATTCTACATACAGACAAGAAGCTTCAATTGCACAGTATGAGCCAGGTATGAGAGAGTTATTCAGTTGTAGAACAAGATGATGCTTATTCAATTCAGATCCCCAGATCCATTTGCTGCTTTATTGATATTGAAGCTGGGGTGGACAATGGAAATGATTCAGAGAGTGAGAGTGGGGAATGGGATCGTGGTTCATTGCTATTCTCTGGGATGGGTTATTGCTCCTCATGGGCACAAATCCAGACAACTTTGTTGATGACAGGGTCCATAGCCTTGATCAGAGTGTGCATATCTCATGGAGGGGTCTCCCCGATTGGGAGGAGGGATTGTGCGAACTTTTAACTGGGATTTTGGAATGTTCTTGCAGCACAGCACAGTGGCATGCTCCTGCAACCAACACATCAATCAATTATACAGCTACCCTCATAGATGAAGTTGCGAGATCACCTGGGCTGCATGACTACCCATTGTGGAGGGTTTGCTGCAGGGTAAGTCGACTTTGTTGGCTATAACAAAAATTAAGCAATTGACCAGTTAGGCATGGAACAAGAGATCATTTTCTTTCTTCTGCAAACTGCGGCACCCCATCACCAGTTGCGATCTGCGTTTACACGTAATTCCATTCACGGCTGGGTCTACTTAGAAATGACCATGAATGAAGACCTAGTTTGGCATATGCAACTTTCTCCTGGTGTAGTTCGTTGCAACACAGGTATCATCCGGGAGCAGGTTGATTTCATAGATTGGATGAAGGTTCTCAGTCAACACAATTCCACTACTGGAGACGGCTGAGGTGTCTCCTCACAGGACACGCTATGGTGCGGTCGTATAGTGATAGCCTAAGCCTGGTGACTCTCTACATGTGTGACTAGCTACTGACTACATGGTCACATGACTACCTGGAGTAGGTGCCCACACACCCTACTCCATCTGCCCATCTCCCAAATAGCGATGTCCTCGTCGCTGCAGAAAAAAAAGAACAAGAACAATAGGTATAGTAATAATATAAACAATGGTTCCAAAAAATTCTAGATGTGATATAAAATATGAAACCATAAAAGACTCAACAGGGGGGTGTCCATCCCAAAGCTCGAAGTGCACAGCTTAAGTTAGCAAGACGAGGGTCTTGATCCCAGTCAAGCTTCAAAGCAGGAGGAGCATGAGGAGCAGGTGCTACTCCAAAGGGGGCAATGATGACAGGTTTGCCTGGTCCAATACCACAGGGATGACGTCGGGTGATGAAGGGCTGAGATGAAACGAGAGAAGGCATCGCTGAGTGAAAGATTTTTCGAGACGAAAAAATTCGTGGGGGGGCTTGTCGTCGTCTAGTACGTCGTCGTAGTGTTCCAAATGGCTGTCGATGGCCTGTTCTCAGAATAGAGAGATCCCGCAGCAGCGGATACATCTGGGGTGGGGCTGGCATCGACGCAGTATCCTCGGCCCAGTCGAAACGTGCTGGTACAGGACTTGGAGGGGGTGCGTCGAGAGACGGGGGCCGTGAAACGGTGGGAGGGGGGGGCTCAGACATATCAGCAGCTGTGAAAGATGGGGGAAACGACGAAACAGCTCATCTGGGGCTGAGCTGGGGGGGAGCTAGAGCGAATGGTGTGTGTGCAGGGCGCAGACGATGGACTGGGGGTGTGAGCAGGGGAATGCGGGGGCATTGGTGATGCGAGCGGGGTGTGGGACACGGGCGGTGGTGAAACGGTGCGTTTCCGGGGTGTTTTGGGCAAGCTGGGAAGGCGGGGCTGAGGCTGGGGCTGTCCTGGTTAGTGTTTTAAGGTCCGGTCCAGTCCGGTTTTTTTGCCTTTTTTGGATGTAACTGCGACTGTAACCAGTTACAAAAAGTCTGGATCATGGTGTAACTGTAACTGGACCGCACGTAACCGGTTAATACCGGTTACACGCTGGTCTATTGACCAGTTATAACCAGTCTTTTTTAGGACCAGTTGGTAACCAGTCTTAACTAGTTTTAACTGCAGTTAAAACTGGTATTCCGTATACTAATATTGCCACAGCTTCAAGCTCACTAGCTTGTATTGCGCATTTATTAGGTGAGGCTTCGAGATTGCCAACCTGAGTAGGTGACCGATTCTATAGCGCAAATGGAGACGCACAATCCTTTTCTATGACACCAAGCGATCCGACTCACCTGCGAGACATTATTTACATTTCACCAGTTTTGACAAATCAACTCAACCCAATTAGTTAAACATGCATAACACGTCATAGAGAGATCCGATTGCCTTGCGCTAGAGACGGGAAACGTGCGCCCACATCCGCACTACAGATTCGCTCTCTTGCACAAGTTGTAATTCTCAAAACCACACCCAATATATGCAAAGGGATAATGGGCCAAGGTCATATTACCAAGTTATGACTATAGAAGTCAGTTTGGTCATATCTCACTCATTTCTGGATGGATCTGGATGACCCAGGGACTGATATGATCCAAAATTGTCACACCATGCTCCTAGTGTATGTATTTAAGACCGTGGTTCGGTCTTAGACCGGTCATAACCAGTTTTCCGTCAATTACGATGTTTTTACACATCTTGTGTAACTGTAACTGCAACCATACTATAACTGGACATAACCGGACCGATAGTCCGGTTACATCGGTCACAGTCCGGTCCGGTTTCGGTCTTTTTTGCGGTTACAATGACTGGACCTTTAAACACTAGTCCTGGTGGCTCTGGGGCTGCAGCGCGTGGTCCTGAATGGGGCAGAGCTGGGGATACGGCTGTCGTCGACGAACACGTCGATGATGACGTGGCATTCGCGTTGGACGCGTGAGACATCGTCATGGGCTCGGGGCATGTGGTAGGTGGTCTGGGGGTTGTAGTTCGTCGTTCTGGGGGCAGGGGTGCAGTGGGCGTCGTCTGTGACATGGCAGAGGAGCAGTGCAGTTCGAGGGGCAGAACGGGGGCATGGGGCACGAGCAGAGGGGGACTGGGAGGTGTAGGGGGCTGTAGTGGTCATCGATGGCAGCTGTGGGGCTGGTGGAGTTCGTCCGTCAAAGAGACGATGCGTTCTGATGAACACGTAGGTGCATGGGGCGTCATGGTGGGCTCATGGGGCTGAGCAGGGGCCTGGGGAACAAGCTGGGGGGCGGCTAGAGGCAAGCAGGGGTGTGGGTGGGGGCTTCTGGATCGTCGTCGTAGCTGCCTGGGCGGTTTCGTTGAGTATACGACACGTTCAGAGGAACGCATCCGTACGACCTCGCATAACGATGTTTCCGGGGTTGTAGGGGGTCTCTGTGCATCGTTTACAGCCTCCTTGACCATCTCCGGGGTGTCGGTAGTCGTCTGGGTACTAGATGCGGCCCTAGGTGCCAGTTTTGGGGTGGTTATAGCATAGTTTATCGTCGTTGTTGGTGGTGACATGGCGACGAAACGGCGGGGCTCGGGGCTCGAAAGGAGGGGCTGTGGAGGCTGCAGAGGGGCTGTGGGTCGACTTGGCAAGGTATGCCGTCGTTTCTGTGGTGCTAGGGGCGGTTTTGGGGCTGGGGACAGAGTGGTGGTTGCTGTTGATGACTGCGTTGATGCTGTTGATGGCAGTGTTGACATGGCTGATGGGGGCTGTGCAGGCATTGACGGTGGTGATAACGGACTGGCAGGGGTTTCATCGTGGGGTGCCGTTTGCGTATCGACATTGACGGTGGTGGTGGCTGTTGTCTGCACGCTCGAGTCTGTGGTTACGCTAGCCATTGGTTCCGTTTGCATGTTCACGTCGATTCCGAATATCCGGCGTTCCTCGCACTTGTCTGGGCCATGCCTCATCTCCCAGGCCTCGCGTTTGGCTTTCCTCCCTTTCTTGTATGCTAGCTTTCCTGTTGCTTCCCTTTCTTCCTTCCCTTCGTCGAGTCCAGTTTCGTGGCCTTCTCTCCAACCATTGTTGTATGCCCGTTTCTCTGCCTCTTTCTTATTCTCGAGCTCTTCCTTTCTACCCAGCTTTTTCCCTTCTTCAAGCGCAGCATCGCATGCTCTTTCTTTGTCGTCATTGGCCAGATATCTTGCTTCATCATAGCCTTCAGCCCTTCCTGCATCAAAGGCTTTGGTTCTTGCATTTTCCAAGAGTTTTTGTATAACACTTCTTAGTAAGTCATTACATATGACAGCTGTCGATGAGGTTGTTATGGGGTTGCAGAAGCGGCCGATTTCAGCAAAAGTGGTTAGAGTGGAGGTTCAAGAGTTCCCAGGACCTGGCATAGTGGCAGAAAAGATAATGAAGCTAGAGAATAGACTGGTCTTGCAGTTGGAAGCTAACTATGAGAGTGAACTAATGCAGTAGATGTGATGCGACGTGAGAACAACAAGAAGCTGAGCCAAAGCAGAGACAACGGAGAACTAGGCGAGAACTGCAAATGCGTGAATCGAATCACGCTCTCATCACCAAGATGGAGACGGCTGAGGTGTCTCCTCGCAGGACACGCTATGGTGCAGTCGTATAGTGATAGCCTAAGCCTGATGACTCTCTACATGTGTGACTAGCTACTGACTACATGGTCACGTGACTACCTGGAGTAGGTGCCCACACACCCTACTCCACTACTAATAGTGATCTGGCTGTTGGGGACTTGGTGCAGGTACTCAAAGGGACATACAAAGGGGACACAGGTTGTATGGCAGCAGTAGAGAACTGGGGAGGTGTTAGTCTTTTCTTAGTCCCCTGCCTGCCTGCCCCTGCCCCTCCATCTTCCTCTCTTTCGAAGAGAAAGTGTTCATGTTCAACTGCCCCTCCGGAACCCGACTTGTTTGATCCACAAGCCGCCAAGCGCAATTTTGGTATTGACTCTGTCTGTCAGGGACCTGACACTTACCACTTCAACAGATACACATTTGAAAATGGACTTATCATCAAGGCTTTTGACCTGTGTTTGGTCTCATCTACTTCTGTCCACATTCCTATGCAGCTGCTCTTTCTTTTTCAGGCCACTGACCACCCTGCCCTCACCACTACTACATTTCCCTGACCCTTAGAATGGCACTTTGCAGAAGGCAAGGCGGTTTGGGTCCATTCCTCACATCAGAGGTGCCTTATCACAGCTGTTGGAGATAATTTTGCCAAAGTAGATTTTCAGGTGGGGGAGGGTATTATGAGTGTTCCTTTGTTCAATTTGGTTAAGGAATTTCATCCTGGTGATTATGTTGAAGTCATGGGCGGTGATACAGTCACCTGCTAGCCTAAGCTCCGGATCAGCACACCTCGGACACTCAAAAGCACCTCCCTCAACCTCCCGTGTCACCCAATCAATGTCCGAAAACGCTTTCGCGTCCACGATCATTCCCCGACCAACCTCGGACTGCTTCGACCTACATCGTGACTTATCGTACGACTTTGAGCGCATTTGTGTATGTTCCTACCCCTTTGGACCGTCCTTCCAATGGTTATTCTTCCCTCTCGTGGTACGCTATCACACTCGCAGCCACCATTTTGGATGTATTTGTGCAGGGATGACGGCGTCTTGAGAAGTCACAACGCACGCTATTTTACGCTCTGAAATTACAACAATAAGATAGTTCTGTTTCACTTTAGTTCCTTTTCCTTATGTTTTATCCTTGGTTGCGGTTCTTTATTGTTCTGATCCATTTTGATATACATCCATGGTCTCATGACCTTATTCCCTTTTGGTATTTTTCGTTCTAAAAACATATAAAAACCTGTAGTATTCACCTAGTAAGAACAAGAAACTCGTCTCGACTCCTATCGTCTCTAGATCTAAGAGTCTAACTCGAAGATCACCTCTCGACTAGTCCGAAGTTCTGCGAAATGATTGCGAACTTCATTGTGCATATTCGTAACTTGCTATCGTATCGTATATCGTTGTATCAATCCCACCAACACCCTCAACGTCATCGTCATCCATCGCTGTGTTTAATATATTGTAGCCGATCCTCATCATCTCATGCATTCAACGCTCAATCATCGCGAGCGCATATCGGGCTCACGCGACCATCATCGGACTATTGTAAACATCTTTGCACTCTTCATGCGGCCATCATGTACCATTGCTGGCGTCTGTGATAGACGTTCTAACACCTCGCAAGCTTCCTCCAGCTTGTGTAGTACTAAACGATCACATTTAGGTGTTTGGTTTGGTTTTCCTGGCTGAGTATCATCAGTGGGCCATTTCAAGGTCAGAGTGGATGGGTTGAAGGTGGCTCAGATAGCATTATCCATGTAGCCATGGAAAATAGATTGGATGATGCTACTGAGGTTCATGACATCAAGGTTGGCCTATTTTTTTACTAGTTGACACTTGAAATAATGCTGGCTTTCAGAGCATCGAAGTTTTTGTCAATTGCTTGAAAGCAGCTACTGTGCCTTTCTTACACATGCAGTCATCCGCTGGCTCAGAAAAACGACTCCAGAATGACCCTATTTCCTGGATCAGCACAACCATACTTGTATCGAAGCCAGGACATTCAATGAAGGGGTATCAAGGGGTTGTCAAAACTGTTCTTTGCAAGCAACCAATGAAAAGTGGTCTCTGTATTGTAGTGCAGCTCACGCATTTAGATCCCTCCTTCCCATACAAAATAGTGGTCCTCAATTATGACAATGTCATAGAAGCCCAGTACGTGGATTTTGGGTATCCGCTATGTGTCCCTTCTGAATATATGATTGTTATAGGTTCAAGTGTAAGCCATTTAACTTCATGAAGCTGCAAAGCAAGCTCTTCATTCCTTGTCATCGAGATCATACAGAAACCCAATACTCTGCTCCCTCAAGCATAGGCAATGTGACTCCCATGCCTGACTGGTCTCCTTCATTGACGCCTGCTTGAAATCCTTCATCCCAAACTCCCATGCCCACTCCATCAACCCCTTCCTGGAATCCACTGACATCGTTGGGGACTAGCCCCAACCCAACTCCTGCAATAGCCATTTTGAGTTCTAGCATCTGTCCAGCCTTGCCACAGCACCCATTTTTATACTTGCGACTACTTGGCATCCAGCTAAAAGTAATAATCAATGGCGGGCACTTCCAGGACAAACAGACTGCTGTAACACTTGAATTGATGGCTGTACAACCAACTATTTGACATGTGAACTACACGACATCCCAATGGCTGGATCCAGCATGGGTTTCCCCAAAGCATCCCCATCCAACCCGTGACAACAGATTACTTGTTGTCATCAAAGGCGAGCATTGTGGCAAATATGTGCAGCAAATTCACCACAGGTATGATCAAGAAACTGCAATCATTATCTTGGGTGTTATAAAGAGGACGGAGAACACTATTGACAGCCTCACAGGAGAACAGTTGGAGCTTGGTGTGGATCATCTCTGCGAAGCTATTGAGACAAAAGAGGACCAACAGCGCAACAAATTGGTTATGACTACACTTTGCGAGGAGGCCCACAAAATCCATGCAAAATAGATTTAATTTGCATTTATAATGTATAGATAGTTTTCATAATATATTTGAACATTGGCAAACCGGCTCTCGAGCTGGAGTGGTTTGGTAAGTTTTGGTTTTGACTTGCCTCAAGCTGATGGCAGCTACAGGCTGGAGCCAAAGCTGCAGCAACACTATTTACTGTAAAGTCAGGTATGTCGGTCTTCGTGTTTTCTTATTACCACACACCTAATTTTTGGATGACAAGTTCACTGAAATGGCAAGGAGTCGGATCAAGCAAATGTATTGGTATCTCTTGCCACCAGTTCAGTATGTCATACTGTCTATGTGCTTAGTCTTTGTCACTTCCGTCGTATACAATCAGGCATTGGCCCCTCCCTAACACCCGCATCCTCTTGCTCTCTTTTTTGTTTATTCAATTTGAAATTGAAGTTGAAGACTGGGCCGCTGTGATGGCCACCCTCCATGTGGATCCTAATAGAAATATTGCCCTCAAAGTTATTTCAAGTCTAAGAAAGTAAGGAAATAAGATCTCACTCACTGTTTCTTCTGATTTGGGAAAGAAATCAATAGCTATCTTGCTTCCGCTGCTGTTGGTGACTGGATCCACCTGTACACTGGAGTTTGTGTACTTGACATTGCCTATGTAGAATCATCAACCCAAACCATCTCTGCAGCTAAACAGGAACTCACCTTCTTTGTCAGATTCTTCACTACCATCAAAATCTGATAAGCGAACACCCCAATACTGATTTTCTGGCAGCCCAAGTTGATTCTCTGGCCCATAATCTGAGTGTTTGTTGCCATGTGGTTCTGTGTCAGGTTCAGTCGTGCCTTCTCCACCATTACCCTCACCTTCGCTTATGTTGTCAATGTCATACACAATGCAGTTGCGAATGGTACCGGCAGTGAGATTATAAGAGGAATTGGAGCTTGGAATTGTCATGGTGGGTTGTGGGTTTACATTTCTCACTTGTCATCCAACGGATTTATAACATTTCTGCTATCGGTTGCATCTCATATGTTACCTAACATTTCATGCAAGATCTGTTCAATGCTAGCAACAGTAGGTTGCCCTGTGCCCTGTTAAGTTTCTTCCACTGAATGGGTTAATTTACAATTGGGCATGGTAAATTTATCAAGACAATGTCTTACTTGAAGCCCACAATTTTTCAGCTCTTCCATCTTGCTAGCATCCCCTAGCAACATCCAGGATCTGATGCTAGAACAGTGTGCATTCACCATTTCAAACTAAATTCAACCCTGACAGTATTGATTTTGCAGACCTTTCCTAGTGTCTTGGGTGCAGAGCATCCTTTTCTTGTGTATATAAGAACAGGGTATATCGCATCTCTTCCTCAATCTACTGTCATGGCTAAAGCTTCAGCAGCAAAATCCAAACAAATTGCGAAGGCAAAGTCAGCATCAACCACTAGTGGCCAGAAAATGAAAGAGAATTTGATTGGGAAGCCCAGTGCTAGAAGTTAGTATTGTATTTTCTTTTCATCAAGGCCCTTATTACCTTACTTGAATAGACATGAAGTCAAATAAGCAAGACAATGCTGCCATTAGCAAGAGAGTGAAGAAGGAGCTGCTCAAGAAGCCAAGTTCCCGAAGTGAGTATTTTATTTCCGTTGAGACTTTTACTTATTGCCTTGCTTCAATAGGTGCAAAACCAAATGAAGAAGTCTTTGCCACCAAGATCAAACAGCTTATAGGTAAGTGCCATCACTCTCCATGATATACCATGCTGACCCTTTTAGCTGAGCATGCAGCCTTGCGCAAGGCCAATACCATGAAAGAAAATGTCAGACCAATGATATCAACTAGGAATTTTTCTGACCATCCCCTTGGCATCTTTGATGCAGATAATGATCCCTCGGCACATTTTAGATGAGTAGTTGCATTATCAAAGATCAGAACATGGTTCTCATGGGGATAATGCTTGTTTATAATCTCCATTGCATGGGCTGCCTGCGAACAAATACTTTCATTGTCAAAGTAACCATCGCGGCCTTTGCCAGCTCTAAAAAGTACTTGTGCACTCTCCTGTCCATCTGGTGATCGAAGCCAGCCATAATCCACCGAGACAAAGTCTGCAACCATAAGTGAGTGACCTTCTCCTTTCACAGATGGGGTTGCCTTCTCTGACTTATGAACCCAGTGTTTTTTCTTCCGATCCTGGGCATAGAAGGTTGATTCGTCGTGAAACCAGAGGACAGTATGCTGACCACCATTTGTGGGTTCTTCATGTCCATCATGTCCCCATTTCCACATGGTTGACTCCAACTCCTCAATGGCAGGAAGGAAAATCTTTTCTCAATATTCAACCACATCTGGCCTCTTGTAACCATTGATGTATTGCCCATGAGGACAGGCCTGCCATCTGTATTCCATCTTTTTTATCCATCGGTGAGTGGTTGCATGTGAAATAGTCTTTGTCCAATTTAATTTTGCCAAGATTTCAGGACATGTGACATAGTGGATAATGTGGTCTGTCATGCAATATTCCCCTATACTCTGCAAGTGAAGATGAAGCTCCTGTGCAAAATCTTCATCATCTATGAGGGAGTGGCCTGCTTGTCCCTTCTGGTGGTGCTCCGGAATGAATTCTGGATTATTAATGAACTCTTGCATCCATTCATGCAGAGTCCTAGCCATATATGTATTGTGTCCAAGGCTTTTCGCTGTCTGAAATGATGCAGCCTGCCACTGGGGTGTTCTATTTTTCTTTGACATGTCAACATAATTGAAACAGAATAGCTGCATTGTGGACAACCGTTCTGTTACAATTCTGTCAAGATCTGAGTCTGCGTATTCTGGACCTTCATTTCGCCATGGCTTCAGTATATTTGTCATGTCGTTATATGCTTTCTCTGCCTGTTCAATTGATGGAGGAAAGCTAAAGAAACATTTCTTTGGCTTCTCAGACTCCTCATCTGGCTTGTCATCACTGTTGTCAATGAGATTATTGTCCAAATCCACTAGCTGAGATTTGTTGTCTTCCCAAACCTCTTCTTCAACTGTGTCTGCACCATTACAGGTCGTAAACCCTGTCACCTGGTCCACCAACTCCAATCCTGTGTCACTCATGAACATGTCCAGTGAAAGACTGTTGGTTGCTTGCTGGAGAACTAATCAGATTGAAGGAAACTGATATGGTCTGGTAGTGGTTCTCTAAGAGAATTGGGTGAGCCACTGGGATTGACCTGCTGCACCATGCCTTCTGGGGTATCTGGAGGTATCTGCTCTCTCATGACATACATGAGCATGTTGAATACTGGGATTTAAATGATTGTGCACACTGTCCTTGTCAACTGCTTCAGCTTCTCCATTATTCTTATTCTTTTTCTTCTTTATGCCAGCCCAGCTGCCAAGGTTCTTGAGATTAAACAGCTGCTTTTTTGGCATAATTATTGGATGAGAAACTATAAAATATGAGAAGGGTATAGACACGACACAATACAACACGACATTGATGCAGATTTGCTACACTTTCCAAATTGGGAATCTAGGCATTGCCAAACTCAAAAATCTAATGGCAACTTTTTATGGCCGTAAATAGAGAAACTGCTCCCACAGAACTGTAGTGAATATGATTGCAAAACTTTCTGTGCAGTCCATTTTTTTTTAAATTGTGTTTTACAAAGTGCATTAGATTTTTTGAATGTGCCCCTGCCAAATGTCACTCTCACGTCACGCTGTGGTCATATGATCAAGTTGGTTCTGTATGAGCCCTACAGTCATTCATGCCTCTTTGATACATCGGGGTCAATGATACAAACAACACTGACAACCTCAATTCTGCACAAATACCCTCGGACTTTTTGTAATATCCATTGAGTAGCTTATATGTATATATATGTAGAACCATGGACTGGTGCAGCTATTAGATCTTACCGGAAAGTAATTTGTAGCTGGTTTTGACCAAATTTTGAATTTTGTTTCAGGTAATACACGAAGA
>QFEU01001172.1:0-10718 GCA_003316345.1 Tricholoma terreum | reverse complement strand
TCGGCTGTTTGCTCTGGATCTCGGCAACTTTCGATATCTAAGATGGCATTCTGCGTTAGGTCTTGTACCCAGTGCCATCTTATTTCGATGTGCTTGGCCCGCTTATGGAATTGCGGGTTGCGTGCCATTGCGATCGATCCGTCGTTGTCCCCTTTTAGGAGGGTCGGTGCTAATTGGGGAAATCCTAGTTCTTCGAAAAAGTTTCTCAACCAGCACGCTTCGCGTCCGGCCTCCGAAAGAGCAATGTATTCAGCTTCAGTAGATGATAAGGCGACCGTCGTTTGTTTCTTCGACCTCCATGTTATTGCGCCTCCTGCCATAATGTAGACATATCCTGATGTTGATTTGCAGTCATCGACGTTGGCGTACGTGGCGTCGGCATATCCGTGAAATAGATTTCCTGACGACTGAATTTTGGAGTAAGTGATTCCGTGATTTCGTGTACCTGCTAAATATTTTAGTATCCGTTTCAATGCTCCTACATGTTGTAAGCTTGGATTTGCTGTATACGCTGCAAGTCTGTTGACGGCGAATGCTATGTCGGGTCTTGTCGCATTCGCGAGGAATTGGAGTTCTCCTAGGACTTTCGCATAGGAATTACTGCGGTTCCCTTCGTTTCCATCCACATTTGGCTGGAGTTTGATGTTTGGATCCATAGGCATTGATACAGGGTTCGCTTTGTCTAATCCTTCTCTTTTGAGAATGTTATCGATGTACTGCTTCTGGGAGATTGTTATAGAGTACTCTGTACGAGTAATCTCAATACCGACGATCCTTGTAGGTTCTCCAAGGTTTGTTACTTCCCATTCAGAGTGCACATCGTTCTTCATTTTCTCCATCAGTTTATCTGACGACGCGACTAGCAGCAAGTCGTCGACCCAAACCGTTATAATTTCTAAGTCTCTGCCGTTTCTTCGGATGTATGCGCAAGGATCCGACCGTAACTGTTCAAAGCCGTGTTTCCTTAGTTTTTTGTCCAACTCTTTATTCCACTCACGTCCTGATTGTTTTAAGCCATACAATGTTTTGATGAGCTCACAAACACGTCCAGTCCCATCATCAAACCCTTCTGGTTGGCGCATGTAAACTTTCTCCTTTAGTGTACTGTTCAGGTAAGCTCCTTTGACATCCATTTGTTGGATTTTCAGCTCTTTTAACGCTGCCAGCGCTAATACCGCTCGAATTGTCTCAAGTCTTACAACTGGTGAGAAGGTTTCCAGGTAATCTTGCCCTGGTCGTTGCGCACACCCTTTCGCCACTAATCTTCCCTTGTATTTGAGAAGATCACCTAATTTGTTGTATTTCTTTAGGAATACCCATTTGTTGGATATTGGAACGGCATCTACAGGCTTGTTGACTAGCTTCCAAGTCCCCATTTGTTGGAGTTGGGCTAGTTCCGTTCGTACTGCGTGCTCCCATTCCGGCCACTCGGGGGACCGCTTCGCCTCTTGTAGGCTTCGTGGTTCATCTCCTCCTAATGGTGTTTCGGTGAACGCGGCGTATATTCTTTCTGCTGATGAGAGTTGAAATTCTTCTTCTTCTTCTTCATCAGAAAATGGGTTGTTCAAATAACGATAATTGGTTTTGATACCTTGCGTCTTTCGTGGTTCGTCGAAATCTCGCATTATGGTATCTTGTTCTATTCTTTTCCTCTTTGAGCTGTCATTCGTGCCCGTTGGCTGCGTGCTCCCCTTTGACTCCCCTTCATGTGGCATATCGGGTGCGACCTCGATTTGTTCCGGAGGGGTTTCTTCTGTAGGAAGGGTCAGGAAACGATAGTTTCTTGATGTAAGTATCTTTCGCGTTTCGGCGTTATAATATTTGACAGATTTTGATCCATCATCATAACCGACGTACGCGCGCCGTTTGGATTTAGGTAACATTTTTCGTTGCTCCTTTTTGCCTTGGAGTAGGACCCATACAGGGGCTCCGAATTCTCTTAGGTGAGCAACGTTCGGCTTCTTCTCTTTCCATATTTCATACGGCGTCTTGTCTAATGGTCTTGTGTAGGAGCGATTTCGTAGGTACACGGCGTGGGATGCAGCTAGTTCCCATAAAAAATGTGGTAAGTCTTGTTTGTTGATCATAGCTCTTGCTAATTCAACTACCGTCCTATTCATTCGCTCCGCCACCCCGTTTTGCGAAGGTGAATATGGCGCGGTCATTTGAATGTCAATGCCGTTCCCACGGCACCAGGTCTTTAAAGTTTCGTTTATAAATTCTTTGCCGCGGTCCATTCTGATCGCCTTTGGGGACTTTCCATGGGTTTTCAGGTGTAGTAAATATTCGATTACTTTTTGTGCCACTTCATCCTTCTTCTTTAAGAAGTCGATGGTTGTATATCTTGCGGCGTCGTCAACCAAGACAATATAGTATTGGTTGCCGTTTATGGAGGTTACGTCGTACTTCCCCCATAGATCTATGTGTGTGAGTTCACCAGGTGCTGTTGTCCTGTCAGTGGACTTGCTAAATGGTTTTTGGCTGTGTTTAGCCTCTGTGCATGCGACGCAATCTGTTTTAGGTGTTCGCGTGTCTACAGTGAATCCGTCGACGAGTTTTAGGTCTAGTAATTTTTGAAGTCCACTATAGCTGATGTGCCCGAAACGGTTGTGCCAAGTTTCCCAACTTTGGGATGGTTCGTTCGACATAAAGGTTTGTGGCGTCACTGTGGTTTTCTTTGTGTGATTAGCATTCGGTTTTCGAACACTCACTTTCATTTTGTATAGATTATTACTGATCTTCGTCCCTTTGGCGACGCTCTTGCCATCTTTCGTGATTAGAGTGATCGTACCTCTTCCTCCAACATATCTCCTGCCCGCGGTGTCCCATCGTCCAAGGGAGATCAAGTTGTTGTGGTTATTCGGGATGTAGAGGACATCTTCTAGTGTTAAGATGTACTTATGACCGTCGCAATACGATATTATTTCGATGGTGCCTCTTCCTTCTGCTTTGGCTTTTACGTTACCAACTCCGGCAACCGTCGTTGCTTCTAGAGGTTGGTAAGTTATGAAGGCATTACATTGATTCATAACATGTGAGGTAGTCGCACTGTCTGCCAGCCAATCATAGTAGAGAACACGTTCGTCGATTCCATTCATATTACAAGAATTGTACTCTTGTATATTAAAATGTTGTCCCTCTTCAGTCGCATCGAACGTCATGCGTTCTTCGAGACTGAAGGTAATTTCTTCGTCTGTTTCAACCTCCTCTACATGACTCGTTTCTTCTGTTTTAGCTTTCTTTTTTGCTCGTTCCTTTCCTTTTCCCTTGTCATCGTATTTTCTCTTCGTATGCATATTTTTGCTGTTCTTGTTACCCCAGCAATCTTTCGTGATGTGGCCAAATTTTCCACATCCGTCGCACTTGCTCTTGCCCAGGTGATGGCAATCCTTGGTGGCATGGTTGCGGCGTCTGCATTGTTTACATTTTTCCTCGTTGTTGCTAGAGATGCGGTTTGCAAGGGGTTTCTTGTTTGATACTGATGCTTGATTGACGTTTTCGTCGTTTAGCGCTCGAGTCTTGTGTCGTATGTATTCCTCTTTGAGAATTCCTATAAACCCTTGAGATTTGATAAGTTTCTTGGGATCTGTTTCGATGACATCCTTGCGTCCCCCAACGTAAGATTCGGTGAATGCGTCCCAGGAGAGCGGGAGTGACGACGAGATGATGACCTTGAACAGGGGATCTGAGATCATGAAGTCCTTGTTATTCATTGTATTGATACGTTCCCAGTACTCCTTGAGTTTATTAAGGTGATCGCTAATGTTGTCGTCCTCACTGGCATGAGTGTGAAATAAGTTCCGAATTACGGAAACTATAGTCTGGTGCCCCTTTGACTCGTGAACTGCTTCTAAGTTGTCCCACATTGCCTTCGCGTTTGCGCATTGTCCTATGGGATGTGGTGTTATTGACTATCATCATCTGCGCGTAATTATCATTGTAGTCCCAATTTTCGGTGCCTATGACGTCTTCGTCTTCTTCTGGACAGTAGATGGTGCCTGTGATGTATTCTTCCACGCGGCAGTATCTAAACACGCGCTTCATGCATTCGCGCCAGGCAATCCAGTTGTTTTCGCTTAGGGGTTCAGTCAACTTTGTAATTGATGGGGCTCCTGCTTTGACTTTTTCGATCGGTGTTTCGAATAACTCATTTTCGTCGTAGATTTCGTTTTGATCTTGAACGTCTTGTACGTTCGCCATCGATAGGGGTTAGACTCTCTGACAGAGAGATTATGCGAAAATGGAGTAGTTGATCCGTTGAGATTTGTATTCGAGATTCTGTTTAGGCGAGATCTTCTGATGAGTCAGGGCCCATAACCTGTAGACGAGTAGTGTATCGTGAGGGTGTGAACGAGAGAGAGACAAGTCTATTATCCCCTATGGGATGGACTTATATACAGCCTAGATACTCCTATAGTAGGTACTATATATAGGTACCGGCTTGTTTCCCTACACCTCCAATGGATGAAAGTCAGTCATATTTTATTACAAGTTTTTCATAAGCCAAATGGATGGAATTTCTTCCCACAAATGGATGAATTGTGGGTATGCATTTAATCCCATAAATTTCAAACCTGAAATGGATAAAATTTATACATATTTTATAACAAGTTTTTAATGATCAAATGGGATGATTTTCATTTCAAAGGGGTGTATGAATTTCAGACAGGAGGAGGGGAATATCCATGCATGATTTTCTGTCATATAGGGGATAAATTAAGTGATGAGTTTTCATAACTCAAAAGTGTGAACTCCAGGGATGTTTTTTTCAGTCAAAATGAGGGGATAGAATTCACACTTCAGGACTGTGAATATTAAGAAACTTTCTGTCATCCCAAGAAAGGGGGTTTTTCATCTTTGTTATAATTGTTTACTCATATGTAAGTTGTTTTGGCCCACCCTCAACTCATCACATGATATGTATGTTGAACATCTCCCACCAATGACACTCATTGCTCACCACCCATCACCATCACCACTCTTGACGCCACCACTTCCTCCTGCCCTCTAACCCCACCCACCACCCACCTCTGTCAACACTGGCCACCACCACTCCCTCACCCATTCTCATGCTGCCAAGAGCCATCAATTGGCTGCAAACAACCTATTTTGGATGCATGGGCCCAAGTGACGCAGTCGTCATTTGGGCTAGGTATTTTTTGTTTTGTTCATTTCTTGTTCTTATTAGCTAACTAATTACATTTCTTCATTTTTTAGGATCTGAATCTGCAGTAACGATGGCCCCAACACAAGGCAACCCACACCCAACCACAACTGTGCTATCTCCCTCCTCTCCATCAAAAGGGATGTGAGGTTCTCATTTATGGCTCGGAGGCTGCAGAAGGGAGCTGAGAAGCCTGTGGAGCAGGGTACCTGCCAGGTCAGCTCCTAGCCACCCCTGTAAATGCGCCACATCATGCTAACCCCCCAAAACCCCCAAAACAGGTAATGACAACCAGGATGTGCATCAGGGCTTCATGACAATGAGGAATGGCCCCAGCACCCCTCAACCACAACAGACAACCCAGCACCTGCCCCCATGCCTGCAAGCAACTGCTTGCAGGGTGGATCATGGGTGCTAGTAGCCTATGACAACATTGGTGAGCACTAGAATGTCAGGGCAACCCAGCACCATCCAGCGACAACAGGAACAACAAGAAGGACAGGAGTGACAGGGACAACAGTGACAACACCAGGGGACAATGGAAACAACACCAGGAGACAATGGAGACAATGCTGGCGCCAACTCCCAGAACAATCCAGCACCCCCCACCACTGCTGCAAGCAACTGCTCGCAGGGTGGATATGGGGTGCTAATGGAGCTGGAGGCCATGAATTGACGGGAACACAAGCAAGGAGGCCCAGGAGACATCAACATGTCTCCTGGGCCATAAGAAAGTTTTTTTTTTTTTCCTTCCTTTCTTTTTGCAACTAACTAAAAATTTTAGGTACTAATTTCTAGTATTGATGAGGATGGGAATCCAGCACTGGGACAACATGACACCTGCAACACCCATGACACCCAGCACCCCCCACCACCACTGCAAGCTCCTGATCACAGGGTGGATACAGGGTGCAAGAACACAGGGATGCAGGGACACTTGCCAACAGGGGTGACAGGGATGTGATGGGAACAACAGGACACTGGGGACATGATGGGGGAATAGGATGACAGAGATGCAATGGGGATGACATCCAGGAGATAGATGACCAGGCAGGATGATGGAGGGCTGGGGGATGTTTATGTTATTTCTTTTGCTTCTTTCGAGTATATTTTGTATTTTAGTGCATGAATAATCTTCAGTCTGCCCTGATGAAAACTTCCTACTAATGGCATAAAAACCCACAACTGCTATGATGCAACTACCCTGCAAAGTGGATGGATAACCACTTCCCTGACCCTCTGAAAACCTTTTGAAAAGTAGGTGAATTACACCCTTGATGAGATAGAAATCATCCCCAGGGTATGAATTTGGGGGGTATGAATTGGGACAAATTTCATTGAATTCAGCCTGTAAACTCATCCCTTATGAAGATGAAAAACACAATCTTTAGGGTTGTATCTTCCTCTGAAAGTCAAATGTAATTTATTCCGTTTCTGGGATTACACTGGGTGAAAACTGTACCCTAAATAGATTACTTTCCCCTCACTTCCCTCACTTAAACAGTTGAAATAATGGATGATTTCCCTACTGCAAGGGTCTCAAAGTGCAGACTTTACTAGAACAGCTCAGACTTTACTAGAACAGCTCAGACTTTACTAGAACAGCTTGGACTTTACTAGGACAGCTCAGACTTTATTTGGACTTCACTCAGACAGCTTGGAGTCTGCTCAGACTAGGGGGAGTGTAAAGTACTGCAAAAATGTCCTACAGTCATTCATGCCTCTTTGGGCCAAACAAATATTCTTGACCCTTGGAAATTGATAACATGCCATGGATAGACATTCTGAATAGACAGTATCAATGTAATGCACTTCAGCCATCTACTGAGTAACTAAAAACCTCTATCAAGCAATGTTGCAGTATGCAGAGCAAGTAATCAGTCCAAAAAATTATTATTAGTCGAAACTGGGTCATTGACACAAAGTCACATCAAGATGTGATTGCTAAATTAGGTGATTTCTAATCACTATCCCCATCATCATCTACCAAGATCTCATTGTTGTTGTTGTTGTCTCTATCGCTGCCAGGATCTTCAGTTTTAAAATCAGCTAACATGGGCTTCCAAATGGTCTTCTCCATAACTGGCATCTTTGGTTTTGTCCACCTTGGCTTTTGGTGCTCATGTTTCATGTTGTCTTGTTCAACTGTCCATTTCTTCACATCTTTGTTCCATCCACCCTTCAATACAGCATTTCGCTCCTTTTGATCCATCTCTCATACTTTCCAGATATCCATTGCTGCTGTATACTTTTCCCTCCCCCTTTTCTTAATTACTGCTTCCTTTACTGCTTTATCCTGGCCATCTTGCCATTCCTGGACACCTGTGATAATATTGTCTTGCATCAGAATCTTTGCACAGCCATCCATGTTAATCTTCCCTGTCTTTCTCTTCTTCAATTTCTTCTCTTCCTGAGCCTGTAGTTGTCCCTGGATGCCCTCTAGATACATGGAATGCAAGACTGTCTGTGCTTGCATCACCTTCTTCTGTGTCTCCACAATCATGTTGCTTGCATGTAATGCCTCTTGTAGCTTTGCCTCAAACTCTGTGCTTGGTTCTGTATCCAAGATCATTCTGTTGGGCTGCCTTATAGGAGACATACAGATGGTGAAAATGGGTGGAAACATTGATGTTGGCAGAATAGGCAAGTTTGATACTAAGAATGATGATTATGTTGTTACTAGTGAAGCAACTGCATGCCACACTGGCATGTATGATGTGTTTGGTGATTCTGTGGCCATCTCTGGTGTTTCTGCTTCAGTTTCCATCTCCTTTCATTTCCACTTTCATGTGTTATGGTGAGAGATCAAGTCAACAAGTTCACATATGGGGCTGGCCAATCTGAGTGGGAGAAGACTGATTGTTGATGTCTCGAGGCTAGGGGCCATCATCTCTGCAGTAACAACATCAGGGTTATACAGCACAATCCCAGTCTTTGCACAGGCCACACAAATATTACTCTCTGTGAATGCATGAACATGTGCCTTTGCATAGACTGTCATGAAGTTCAGTTTTGTTACAGCTGGTCCTTGTGCTTCAAACTTGTCTCGCTTGTCATTCCAGGCCCATTTTAAGACACTGAATATCACAACATCAAGACCTTGGTAGATGTGAGTAGAATGGGAAGGATAGCACAGCACTACAATGTTGTTGCCTCATGCATACTCCGGGGGGTCAAGGGTATAATGAGAACTGTGGCCATCCACAATAAGGAGTCAAGTCCTGCCACCTGCCTTTGCTTTTGTTTGTGAATTCCAGTCTTTGAGCCATGCCACACCTATCTCACCTGACATATAGCCTTTCTTCTGGTATCCCATTCTGGATCAGAATGAGCTTTTATTGCACCTTATGGATTGGTTGTCATACCTAGCATCTAAAGGGTTTTCCTGTAACCACTTCATTTGGAAGGCTTCTCCCTTGTAAATGACAGTTGGTGCAACTGTTGTTCTATTGGCACAAATAGTAGGTAGAACTGTGATATTCTCCTGTGTTCCACTTCACTGCTGATGCTGGATCTTAGCTCCAGCAGGACCTATCACCTGCTCTGTTACACCAATCCCAGATTGTATTCCTGTCTCATCTGCACCATATACCAGCTTATCTGGAATGTCATGTAGTTCTCTTACCTTCTTCAGTAGCATGAAGTACTCTTCTTTGGTTATTGGATTCACAGCACATCCACGAGAAACATCAAGTGCAGTTGACCAGTACATGCCAAGATGATTCTTGTGTTTTGTGATGCAGCAGCTTGCCCAATCCTTCCCAAGACCTCCTTCTGGAAAGCCAACATCTAACCTGTGCCACAAGATAGCCTCAGCATGCTCCTTCAACCTTCTTGGACTAAGTGGAAATCCATGCTGTGCAATGTTGATTGCAAACTTCATAATAGTCTTTTGTTCTTCCTCCAACAACCAGCTTTTTTTTCCATTGGACTCTGTCAAAGTAACACCACCTTGTGCATGACAGATTAAGGTTTTGTATGGAAGCAGAATGCATCTGCCAGTTGTCTTGAAATGAACATCTGATGCATCTTGACAGATTTGACATGATGATTTCTTCCTTTCTGCTGGTGTGAGTGATTTAGATTGTTCTTCCGCATACAGTTTTGCAGCATAGGCCTTCAAATCATTCACCTCCTTTTGATGAATCTGCTTCTTGAGCTCTTGGGACTTCACCTTGTTCACCATGGTGTACAGAGCACTTGAAAATATACTTTTGCATATCACGCATTCACAATTTTGTGCGACTCCTGATTTGGCCAGTGTAATGTGACTGGGCATGACCACAGGATTTGGCTTGTTGGAGATTTTTCTTGAATTCCTCACAACCCAACCAAAATATATGGGAAATGACTATCTCTGGAACAATATACAAGGTATCCTGTTAATATGGTCTCCAAAAAGTTCAAGAAAATGGCTTGTTCTGCTCCCAATTCATAAATATTCAGTTTTTGGCTAATTGTGGCTACAAAGTGCTCTCCCATAACATCTACCCACTGCATCACTATATTATTCAGATTATGTATGCATATAAGAGGTCCAATGGATTTAGCAAAAAGTCTGAGGGTGTTTGCCCAAAATTGAAGCCATTGGCATTGTTTGTGTCATTGACCCAGATGTGTCAATGAGGCATGAATGACTGTAAATAGGCCAAAAAAGCGAATTTTACAATCAACCAATCGGCCCATTTTGATGTGCCCAACACCTCACTAATACATTCACTTTTACACACATAAAAGTACCAAGCCAATCCATAGAGAAATGACTAAGTTATGGCAATTTTACTGCCAGAATCAAATTGAGTTGTATTTTCTTGTTTGGCAAGGTCACATTCAAAAGACAATAATTCAACCTGATTGGCTGGGTAAAAAGCTTTTTTCCTTCAAAATCAGACATAGGATCAAACAGAATTGCTTCCACTATTTTTTAATAATTTTTTGAGGGGTGGCCAAATTTTTGGGGGGTCAAAACCCAAAATCTTCAATTGATGGAAATTGGCTCATACAAATCTCTTCATTATGGTCTAAAGTGTATGTTTAAATAGTTTTTAGACCACTGGGAGGTTTTCGGCTGGCCACATAATCCAGTCAAGAATTTTGTTGTGTTTGGCTGTCTGCAACTGTACACACACAAATTTTTAAAAAATGGGTCAAGCCTTTTGTAGGGTGTGCCCCTTTCCTCACTATCCATGTGGCTCCTTTCACACTTTGAGCGAGTGATTAGTTCATTTTTGATAGCTACTATCACGTGCATTGGTATTCACTGTGAGACCCACAGGGTAGGAAAACCATCCCACATTTCAACCATTTAAATGGTGTAAAAATATATATCTATGGTATAGTTTTCATGTATTGATAATCCCCAAAATGAAATAAGTTTCATCAGGATTTGGCATGAAAATCTACCGCTAAGAGGAGTAAAAAAGGAGGTTTTTTCCCTACTTGTAAGGGATGAGCCGATGGGATGAATTCCTCACTATTTTGTCTGCAGTTTATACCATGCCAAAAATTTCCCATGGGATGGTTTTCATTTTTATATGGGCAAAGATAACACCCA
>QFEU01001170.1:0-22851 GCA_003316345.1 Tricholoma terreum | reverse complement strand
GGCTTTCTGCAGCAACTGGCATATAGTGAAGGCGATCGTGGTCTTGCCCATGCCAGCCAGTCCGTTGAGCCAGTATACCGATGGAACGTTGGCGTCGGTCTCCGTGGCCCAATCCATGATCTGCTTGATGATATCGACACGCGTACCCTCTGTGCATGGACCACGGGAAAGGTTGTCGAGGTTTATAGCAGCGTTGAATGCTGCATCACGAGAGCGAAGTAGTGGTTGAAACACAACATTCTAGAAGAGCTTTAGCATGACATCGTCCCTACTGTCAAGGATCAAGTAGCATACCTTGAGAATTTCACCAGTATTCCGTTCCACAACTAGATTAAGCTCGACCTGTAAATGGGTGAGGGAACTGTAGGTTCTAGGTCAGGAGGAGCGTACTTGGAATGTATCGAGAGCATCCCTGATTGTTCGATACGACGAAACGAGCTCTTCAGCATCGTCACTGTTCTGAGCGAGTCTAGCCAACAATCCTCGCTGATGCATGACTTGGATATTCTCTAATTCATTGTTCAAGGCACTGTGGACGCCAATATCACCAATTGTGCTTCAAGACAAGGGATGGGGACGTACTTTGCGAGACCGTTAATGGCTTGACGCGTAAGCGATGCTTGGCAGCTCGGTAACCTGCTAGCGAGGATTGATGATAACCGATTGATATTGTTCATCAACCCATCCATCTCTTTGTGGTTCCCAGATGTTCTCTGATAGTGGACCGGGGTGTGAGTGCGCATAATAAGCTCGGTCAGGCCACAGACCTTGTAAATTTCTATGCAGGAAAGCAGACCGCCAACAGCCGCTTTGAGAGGGGGGAAAATGCCTGTAGGTTCCTTGAGAACCTTTAGGAGTTCATGTAGGCCATTCAATGCAACTTGGGCGTCCTTCTTGACTGGTAAGATTGTCGAAGAGCCCACTGGAGTCGAAGGTGTAGCGGGCCTGGCTTGGATACCATCACTGAGAGTTACTACAGAACATGATGGATTGGACGCAGAGGGAACGGCCAGTAGTGATACACTGGTGCTTGGCTGAGATTGGTCCACACCGTCAACGCTAGGCAATGCTACATGTCTGCGTAAGGGGTTCCAAGACCGAGTCCAACCTCGTCTCTCGCTGCGTCTTGAGGGCATATCGTGGTTGGGTTCATAGTAAGTAAAGGCTGTTCAACCCTCGAAGGCAGGGTAGAGTGCCCACTGCCCCACAGTGACATTCCTCGGACACATCACCTGACTTGACACAGGAAAGCAGGGACTGAGAACGAGATTACACCGCCAATAATATCGCTCATCATAACATGGTATCGTCGCGCACGACCCCCACATCGCCTTCTTCACCTCTCCCATCCCTCTCCATATCGCCGCCATGGTCATTCTCCATGTGCATGTCTCTAAGTGTGAGATCCTTGGGCTCTCGAAAATGTCTGGCTACACTCAACATGCTCTCGCGCTTCTGTGATGTCGCCTATCCCTGCACCCACTTCTGCCCCTGTCGCGGCCAAGTCCCAGCAGAACACGCCATCACTATCTCACTCTCCGTATGTGCTGGGTCCTGCTGGGGACCGTGGCATATGGACCATACCCTCGTCCATTGAATGGTGTACAGGTGCAGAAGAGTTCGAGGAATGTGAGCGGTGGGTCGACGCTTTCTGGTAGTCAACTTGTGGATGTGCCTTCGCAGTTGTTCTATCTGTTTTATCCCATACAGGTGGGATCTATGTCTCCGCCGTAGTCTGCTCAGAATGGGGGATCCGTGAATCCAAGTAACAACGTGAATGCCAGTATTCGTAGTAGTGCTTCTGGTGCTGATGCAAGTGGGAATACAGGTGAGAATGGGAATGGACATCCGATCATAGTGGGTTGTTGGCGGGAGCAAAATACGTTTGGGTAGCAATCATCGCAGGATTTGTTCGTGTCGGAGGAAAAAGACCCAAAGACGGGGTTACAACAACAGAAAATGCAGATGTGAGTGAATGCGGTGAGCCTTTTGCGATTGGTTTGGTTGTTTCTTGAGCTGTGTGCTGATGAGTTTTGTTCTTTTTAGCAGGGGAGAGGAGGGCCAATCCAGACGTACGCGGCCGCCCCTCAACCAGTATGATCAAGTGGCACTTTCCTCTCCGTCTGTCGGTTTCTTCGGGATAGTTCTGTTCGCGTCCAGCCTAATGCGAATACACGGCCTCACGCATCGTAGCTTCAAATAAAATGCATAAAATTCTGAGAATATTTGAGGGCATACTAGATCCCCCCCGAAAGCCGGTGGGTCTTCTGCCAACACTAAGCGAAACGGTCAATTGATTCCAAAGATATTTGGCCGGCTACAAAATGGTTCAATTCAACTTCAACAACTGAGCGCCGGTCGAATGTCTCAATACCAGCTTCTGGATAACTTAGTGTCGGCAGTATGCCCTCAGATTTTATTTGAAGCTATATTGTAATTTTTTTCGGAATTCAAGTTGACAGGCTTAGCCGTTGGAAATACTATATGGAAGTCGTCGACAGTGATGGATAGCGGGATGCCTGGCTCTGTCCTAGCCCTGCTGCTTCAAGTTGGGCTGCCACCATAGGCGCATGCCAAACACGGCATAAGTTGCCAGTCCCCATGGCCATAAGGCCATTTTGCAGATCCCTGCCTAATTCTTAGGGGTTCGAGGTTTGAACCAAGGTTCTGGACCGAACTTCGGCATCCCTATGCCCTTCTGATTTTCAGAGTTTAGCTCAGAGTTTAGGCATCATTTTGCAGTACCGTGTTTGCTCACCTTTCTTCTTCGCCGTTTTTCTTGGATGGTGGGGGTGGGCACGAAATTCTAGCTCATATTATAATTCAACATAGTTGGGACTACTTCTGTAGCTGCTGAACAATACTTTACGTAGTCCTGTCCATCGCCCGACCCAACAACATGCTTCGATGTCATAATTTCTTTTAGTGCCGACAGCCCACCCCCTTGCGGAACAACTCCCTTGGGAGAAACTCTTGAAGTTGAAGATTCCTGGAGGAAGGATGCATGAAAATTAGACTTAAACGTATAGATAACTGTGTGACATGCTCATTTCATTGTCCATGCTACCAGTCTCCCCCTTCTCGCTCGTAAACGGTCGTTTAGGCGTTTTGTCACGCTTTTGGCTGAGTCACATTTGTGTGACAGAACCTCCGAGTCCTTAGCATATTTCAGCCGGAAATATTTGAGCGCTGAAAACGGGGATTGTTCCGGACATACCTTTGCGGGAGCTTCTCGGGGCTTACGCTAACTTAAGCAGTGGATGCCATCGCAAATGGGGGCGACCATGTCACGGTAAAGTCAAGTTGATTCGTTGTATATGAATGAGGTACTTTTAATAAGTATCTTACTGATTCTTACATCTTACAGAGCCTGTGATGGCCTGGTGTTTGTGCCATTGATGGTTACCACACTCCAAGTAACAACTTGAAGTTCGTGATGCAAATCACTATGCAAGTTCCCAACATCGAGTGACAGGACTTCTGTGGGAACATGGCCGGGGCCTGTACAAAACTCGTAAGTATACTCGCTGGTCGCCTCGATGATTGCTTGATGATGTCGTCCCCAGCCAACTCCACATCTCCGGTCAATAGCAATATATTCTCCTTCAGCATTGGAACCAACTTTGTTGATGTTACCGCGTTGACTACCTTGATAGGTTCCACCGCCGCCGAATCTCTCGTTCTCGGGAACCACGGCCCTGCTGGGATAGCATGGGCGACAACGAGCTCCTTTGGATCGTTGTGGGTCATTCGTGCCTGCATCGGCGCCGCTGTTCCTGATTGGCTGCGAGAGACGATGGGCATGCGCACGTCGGTCTCTGATATGGCCCTAGGTATGGAGCTGCCCTCCAGCTCATTTTCCTGGGCGGTGGCTAAAATAAGGGCGCGTAATGTTTTGACTGGGCCTCTGGCCTTCGCAATATACCTGGAGCCAAAAGAGGCTTTGCACGGAGTACGTTCTCAAATTCATAGTTCCTGCACATTCACTTGATACTTACGGTTCAACTTAGGTCGATGAAGAGAACAGACAAAGATGGTCGAATAGAATCCAATCCTGGAAAGAGGTTTATGCATATAACCTTCAGACATCACTATTATTGAATGGAGTTCCCGACACCGGGGTTCATTCTCACAGCTCGACAATATACGGATCCCAGGGCAACAGTCTTTATAGCGAGGACATTCCACTCCCAACAATGCGCAAAAGCACACATGCGCAAGCCACTGCTGAGAGCGAACGGAGTTCATTTTCTGTATATACATACGCACCACATACTTTCTATCGCTCCCCTAATCCTAGCTTCCATATCATCATCCTTGCGCTATCTCTAGTCAAATTAGGAGAGTTCATTGCCCTTTGGGCATTCGGCAGTGGGCTCCTGGGGATTATCGTAACATTACCGTGGGTGTACTTTTTTACTCTGGCGATTTTTCTGCAAGCCCACGAGCTTCTCGCACGCGCGCCTGAAGGACTCGACGGACATCTTGATATACTTGCTGGGCGAGCCCCTTCAATAGCTCGTTCAGGCGGTATGCGGAAAATAGTGATAGGAGTCCAACGCGACCCCAGAATGTCAATATGGTGGCAAATAGTCTGGGCAGTCGGTGCCTTTGTCTGCACATTGTCTCTGACTCTCACATATATGCTCATCGGGCAACAAACGAATGACGTCGTCCTACTTTGGGCTGGTTTCCAGCTAACCTGGATGCTCGCTCGCATGGCTGTTTACCACTTTGCCGAACCCACAGATGCAGTCATTCATCGTATGGTTGGTGAGCGACCTTGGAACACCCTCCCTACTTCCTTGAAAACTCGTGTATTGGAACTAGTGGTTGCTTGTGCTCAATATCAAGCATTGGTACACCCACGAGGGTTTTCGCAATATAACGGAGATTCTTTCACCTCTTCCGAATTGGCTTCTATATTGGTCGATACCCCTTTCATGAGGCGCTACCCATTACCCCATGGGGAACACATCAATGACACTCGAATCGTAGTCAATGTACAGGGGGTAATAGGTGATACTTTATTGGCTAGTGCAGCATGGGTATCCGGTTCGAATGAACTTTCACCCAAAGATCTTTATGATTGCTGCATTATTTCTCTTTCGACAGAATACCATTCCTCTCGAGCAATTTCTGTGCCGGCCGTTCGGTTCTTTGTCGGTACTCTGGTGACAGTCGCAGAGGTGGAATTCGACTCGGACGTAAAAACTCAAACAACCCCTCAGTTCATTCCAAAGGGTAGTCCCAACGCTGGCAGTGGGACATGGTGGTATTATGTGCCCTGCGAAAACGGTTTATGGCTCTTGATCAAGAGAGATTCACCTGGCACAATCATCGGCAATCAAAGTGCTGAAATCGTGAACGATGCAAAAATTACGGCGACTCTTGCCAGGGGGAATCTCAAAATCAGTCTCACCCACGTAGACGAGGTCAAGCACACTGCCAGGTTGTCTGAGACGGCAAGGCAGGCCGTAATGATGGTCTTAGTGGGGTAGCGTAAAGGTTTGGCAAAGGTAGTGGGAATGTGGGTAGAAGGCATGTCATTTACTACTAGTCCTATGGGAATGTAAGTATCACACAAGACAAACTATTACCATCCACCTAGTACGTAACTTGGGTTCGGCTTGCGCCGGGGGTTACTCTTTCATTAGAAGCCTCCTCACATCAAGAGTCAAGCGATTGCCCATCCCGGCTGTTCAATTCTTCTTTGGTGCTCCGGTGGCAGTTGGTACTCGATGTGGAACCCCAACCCACGCAGCAATTCATCCCTAAATTACGAAATTGGTGGTTTGTCCCTCTTCCAACTTGAACAGACACATACTTCCCCCCATAATGACACGAACTTATGAAACCGTGCCTTTGGCACGACTCCAGCTCGCCCCCCCACCTACATTACATTTGATGATGGCAAGTGTTCTGATTTTATTCCCTTACTCAATCTCATAAGTGAACAGAAGACCTAGGTTTAAGCAAGCACCTTTTCATTGCTGTTGAGGCACTGTCCTACCAAGACACCCATGGTGGGCTGCGATTTCTGCGTGTAAAAATATACATGCCCGCCCTTGTATGCGTCCCTACCAGCACTAAGCTCCGATGTTCTCCATTCAACAAAAAGGTCAATACTTGTTGGGTTGTCAACACTTCGACTTTGAAAGTTAAAGGCCACGCGACTAAAATTGGTTACAAGCATTCCATCGTGTATTTTGCGGTGGGCCTCCTACATCCTGCATGTATTGACCAAGCCTGTTTCATCATGATGGATAGCAGGATGCCTGGCACCATTTTTCTAGCTCTGCTGCTTCAAATTGGGCTGCCACCATAGACACATGGCGGCCACTACGCACATGGTGCAAGTTGCCAGTCCCCATGGCCATAAGACCATATTGTACAAACCTACCTAATTCTATGTCAAATCACCCTACGAGAGTAAAACCCTAAGATGCTGTTCCCATGACACCCTTTCACTGAAGGATTGGCAAAAATCAGGTGGGAACCTTGTACAGGACCATGACCATATACCTTCAATGTCAAGGACTCGGAGATACTCTTACAACTGCAAAATGATTTGCGCAGCCTCCCCGAAAGACGTCGAGATTGCTCTTTGTGTTTATGCACTTCATAACAAGTGACTACCGAATACAGCCATTCCTAGCCTCTAGGATCGGAAGTAAAGATGCTCAGTCACGCCAGGCTGATTTATCCTGGACCCACAGTTCAAGCACCTCCAAAGAGCAGATCATGGGGTCGACATTGCCATTATCCAGGGTCCTCTCATCACTTCATACTTGCTGTGATCTGAGCAGGCTTGTGTGCAATCATCGAATTCGGACATTTCTTCCAGAGTTCCCTAATTGGACAGATGATCAGCAGTGGGCAGACAATGTACACCATTAAAACATACTCCAATTTTGCCTTGTCTCCTCTCTTCTTGCATTCCTTACCTGCAAGCCTCCAGTCTCCACATTCTACATATAGATCTGCACATTTCAGAGAATCACAGCGAGTGACATACAACAGAGCCTCTCTTGTGTGGCCCTTTTTCACTAGGTGCTAGACAAAAGGCTCAAGTTGCTAAGAAGCAGAGTGTCATGCAAATCAATGAGACTGTCAAAAAATGGACACTGAACAGATAAACCATAATATGAATGAAAATGGCACCTACCCAAGGTGAAGCTAAGATTTCTTGATGGTGTTTGAGTACCTAGCAGACCACAAGAAACAAGAAAACAATGATTGTATGCAAGAGAAGCCATTTGATGGTTTGTCTGTGGAATGATGCAAAGAATTCCCACTCGCATGCTCAGAAACAGCACCTGGCTTCCTTGCATTGGGGGATGCTTCTTCAGAGTTAGGCATTGCTGTTTGTTTGATAACAGTGAGCCATAAATGAAAGAACAGAATAGCACGCACAATTGACTTTGAGCTCATTAAGGAACATAGGATTATAGTCATCATCTGAAAGGATCCGATGTTGGTGTGCACAGTCCATCAAGATGAGAGTATGAACTACGTACCAGGTGCACTTGTCAACATTGTCATATAAGCCTTCCGCTGTTCCATGTCTGCATCTTCAAACCATTTACCACACCCCGAAGTGGATGTGCCTCCAAGATCCTCCATCTCTGTGTCCTCGCTCAATGTCCTCCCAATTGTCTTCCTGGTGTCAGGCCTTGCAGCCCTTGGTGTATTCCATTGCATGTTAGCTATTTTTTGATTCAGAATTGCCCTCCCTGACGAGCCTTCGGTCGGTACAGGCTTCCAGTAGATGAGATCGGCTAGTTCTAGAGTGCGAGTTATGAGCCTGAGAATGTCTTGTGGGAGGTTCGTGAAATTGTTCAGCTGGATCTCCTGGGAGTAACGCCGGAATTTTATCTCAGCATTTAGAATAACGAGGAAAATGTTTAGGCGATCATATAGGACGCGTTCCTGACGTTCATGGGGGAAGGGTGGCAAGCAGGGACTACTAGATTCCGTCGTCTGACGGAGGCGTCGGTCACTTGATACCATATAGTTCAAATATGCTCTTTGGGGATGATAAATGGTGAGCACACTCCCGCTTGGAAGGAAATGTTCAGGATATAGTGCAACTAATTCGTACTCGGGATTGACAAAGCCTGAGTTGGAGAACTATTCGACCAGGATCAACATCCCTGCCAAAGGGAAATTGAGGAGAAAGATATTCACGTCTAAGGAACGTCGGGCTGCAATACCCTGCGTATCTATTTATGCTTGCCGGCGATCATTGTCAGATTTAACCATCTGAATAAGGCTGTCAAGAGTAGGAATGGATGCTGTGAATGCAATGAAACCGTAAACGTCGAGCGACGTGTGGACAAAGGATTCGACTATTCAAAATTGGGCAGGTTGTGTTGGTTGCAGTTGGGAAACTTACGGTAAGCAAGGTTACACGGGTCATTAAGAGTGAAGTTGTCGTAAGGAATGATATACAACTTCGCAATGACGTCCTCCTATATGAAGCAGAGTCAGCAGTCCGAGCGAACTTTCTGCTTACAACCGGCTGGGGATCCCCTTTGCGAATAGCACTTATGAAATGGAAAAGCTGGTGTGTGTACTTGACTGATTTGGTTAACATGCAACCCTCTGTGAGATCCACGCCGCCGCCAGGTCCTCGGTGGGATGAGCGTGATGATACATTCGAGACTGAGCGTTGTACACGTTTGATCTCCGGAAGATTGAGGATCGCTGGGACAAAGGCACATGGTTTGACCGAGAGATGTCCTTCCTTTGTCAACACCGACATTGTGAATCAATTGCCTGAGGGAGTTGCGAAGGATAAACTTGAGACGAACAACAATATATTCGTTCCCACGGTCAATGCTCAAGCGCTCAAACCCAACACTTTTGGCTTTTCAAAAACAGCTCGATGTCCACCCGTTATGAAATTGTTGCATGATGTCATGCTTCACAGTAAGTGTCTGACATATCCCCTTTGTCCATATGTATTCTGATACCCATACAGATCCAGAACCGCTATTAGTGAATGAACATAGTTTCGATTAGAGAGACTGGGTTCTGTGGAGCAGCCCGCTCTCGATTTATTGCAAGCTGATGCAATTCATGGTACGTAGCTAGTTCTTTTACCTGGCATTTGTTCACAATTGTGCAGGCAATTATGTCAACCTCCATGCTCTGCGCAATTTACTCTTGCATGACCACCTTAGGGCCAGACAAGTAGCGTTTGATTTGCTGATTATCAACGCAACTCGCAGTGAGGGAGCGGCTTTCATGTTGGCGGGCTTGCTCACTCTTGCAAAGGTTTTCCGGAATAGTGTCTAATGGAGGCTGGAACCGCTCTAGCTATTCGCAGCTTATGCAGTGACAAAGATACTTCTGTCAAGACCGCAGCAGAGGGCTTCATGATGTGTGGGCACACGCGATATGTGCGAAGCAGCCTCTCTTGTAGGAACATATATGCCCGCCCTTGTATCCGTCCCTACCAGCACTAAGCTTCGATGTTCTCCATTCAACAAAAAGGTCAATTTTTGTTGTGTCGGCACTTCGACTTTGAAAGTTGAAGGCCACGGGACTAAAATTGGTTACAAGCATTCCGTTGCGTATTTTGCGGTGGGCCTCCTACATTCTGCGTGTATTGACCAAGCCTATTTGCCACATGTCTTTCATCATGATGGACAGCGGGATGCCTGGCACCGTTGTTATAGCCCTGCTGCTTCAAGTCGGGCTGCCGCCATAGGCACATGGCAGCCACTACTATGCACGCGGCATAAGTTGGCCATAAGACCATATTGTAGAAACCTAGCTAATTCCATGTCAAATCGCCTTACGACACTAAAATCTTCCTAAGATGCTGTTCCCATATAACGCCCTTTCGCTGAAGGATTGGCAAAAATCGCTGCGAGCAGGTGGGAACCTTGTACAGGACCGTTACCATATACCTTCAAGGACTCGGAGATACTCTTACAACCGCAAAATGATTTGCGCAGCCTCCCCGAAAGACGTCGATCTTTGTTTATGCACTTCATAACGAGTGACTACCGAATACAGCCATTCCTAGCCTCTAGGATCCGTAGTAAAGGTTCTCAGTGACGCCAGGCTAACTATGCATGATCGATTGTTGACAGGATTGTTGACTTTGGCTTGCAACAGTTCAAGCACCTCCACCTCCAAAGAGCAGATCATGGGGTCGACATTGCCATTATCCAGGGTCCTCTCATCACTTCATGCTCGCTGCGATCTGAGCAAGCTCGCGTGCAATCATCGAATTCGGACATTTCTTCCGGAGTTCCCTAATCGGAGCAGACGATCAGCAGTGGACAGACAACGCACACCATTAAAACATACTCCAATTTCACCTTGTCTCCTCTCTCCTTGCATTCCTTACCCGCAAGTCTCCAGTCTCCGCATTCTACGTACAGATCTGCGCGTTTCGGAGAATCGCAGCGAGCGACATACGACAGAGCCTCTCTTGTATGGCCCTTTTCCACTAGGTGCCGGACAAAAGGCTCGTAGCCGATAGGACTTCGTTTCGATTTCGAGAAGGTATCGAGGCCCTCGAAGTCACCGATAACCGTTAATGCCTGCAGTTTAACGTGCCAGAAGCTGTTGTGAAGCAGGATCAACATTGCTGATTATTTCGATTGTGGCAGTGGCACGAACCGCTTATCGGGAACTTTGAAGTCTGTTTTGACTTTGTCTGCCCGCTTGGACATGCCGTTGAGTAAGCATGTCCTAATTGTCTCATTGACACTTAACCCAAAGAATGTCACTTTCCCATCGGCCTCTTTCTCCAGTTGTTCTTGCATGGTTAGCAGACGGGAACTCTCGTCCATCATCTGTGTCACGGAACGTCAGCAATGAAGCAGTCCAGATATTCAGCGATTGACCTTAGCCTCGAATGATCGGTCCTTATCTTCTGAGAAGAATTTTTGCGCTGCTTTGACTGCCGTTATTTTGGCATCAGGGTTCTGTGTATTCGTAAATGCTGTCGGGTAGCAAATATTTTCAATGCCGCGACTTACAGACATTCTCGCAGCTTCTTCCAATGAAAGAACAGCGCTCTCGACCCGTCGGTCATCGGAATAATAAAAGTCTCGGAGCATATCGCGGTTCTGTTCCCGTGCATAAACTTCCAAGAGTTTACTTGCAGAACTAAGCTGCGAGCCTCCAGTCTCGATAAGGCGGAAGAAGTCTCCAAGTGCAAGCCGCTTATGCAGATGTAATAGGACATGATAAACTGCAAAACATCATTAGCACCCCCACGGACGGGAGAGAAAAACCTTACCAAGATCAGTGTCACCGCTGTCAGCAGCTTTTTCCAGTGCCAGTCGGTCCTCCTTCATTTGAAGAAGTAGAGGCACTTGGTCTGATGCTCTAGATTCGTGATCAAGCAACTAAATGGACGAAAGCTCGTCAGAAGGCGAGCAATGCTTCAAGAGTACGAAGATACCTTCGTCGCCAATCCCGATCGGCCGACCTCCCACGCCCGCTTAGCAATGTCGGCATAGCTCACATCGGCCCCACCTAACTGCTGGAACTTGTCAACGATCAATTTGCACACCTCATCATCACCAGAAAGTTCAACATCCTTCCCAGTTCCCGTTGCAGATGGTTTCGAGCGTTGTATCTTTGCACTTGCCCAATGCCTGAGGACCGTATCTGGCTTGAGCATCAGAAAAGTTGATATTCGAAGGGCAAGGAGGTGCATGTTTCGTGAGGTCAGGCGGGAAATGAGATGGGACGGAGATGCGTGATTATACCTGTTATTTCCTCTCAGTAGGGATACCAAAACGACCATAAAATACACGCACTGCGAATATGTCAATGGGATACCAATTTCATAATATCGTACAGCATTGAGGACTTTTAGAGTTTGTCCCATGTTGACAAAGTCGGTAGGATTATGTAGATCAAGGAAACCTCGACCGAATTTGGCTGCCTACAAAAGACCCTCTCAGTCACAATATAAGGATACAGTTATAATGAAACAAAACAACTCACGTTCAGCAGACGACGCTGCCAATATGGTTCCCATTCTTGACCAGCTGCATCAATGCACTCATCTACAGCCGCAGCAAGTTCAAGGCGTATACTTCGGACGCTCTCATCAGCTTTAGGTAGTCGTTGTGTGAAGCTCTCCCAAGCATCGTACAGAATTGCTGATGGTGCTGTTGAACCCGGGCGGAATATTGACAAGGATGAGGCTGCGAGCGGTGCTGAGAAAATTGATCAAGAAGATTGGCATGTAGTACCTACAGGGAACTTTTTGTATCATGTCACAAACATCTGGACCTATGACTCGTATGCCGTCTGGCTCGGTGACCGCGAATGTAGAGCCTGGGTACAGAAACCTACGACAGTAAGTAAAAAATACTCGACCAGGACAATGAATGTAACTTCACTGCAGTGTGTCACCGAACGGACCAACCAATAGTACTAAGGTCTCCCAAGTGACAAGGATTGCATCGTTACCACACCACTCTACCTGCCGTACTGGCCCTTCTGCACCCACTACCGCGGTGGTCTCAAACTCAGCCATGCTTCGTTGGAAGTCGGTTGAAACAACCCAAAGTGTGCCAGAAAAGGTTAAGAGGGCTAGAGCCTTGCCGTTTGGAGACGGTGAAACGTGTAGAAAAGGTCCTCTTGAAAGTCGTTGATCCACACATTCGAGGTTGTCCACGGAAAGAATCGTAGCGTCTACAGACAACAAGACTTCGACATGTCTCGAGATATTCAAATCAGGAGGGATAGCTGCCCAAACGCGAGGGGGTTCGGACAGTCCTGTTTTGACGAATGACGCAATGCTTCGAGAATGTGGAACAAATGGACTCACCTGGATTTGCAAGTGTAAGTGGTCGACCACCTTCCCAACCTTTCACTTCTAGTAGGCTCAGAGAACCCGTGATTGCGACTAAACCATTATCATGTATGCGAGCATCAACGATTCCTGTCTCTGCTGCCTCGCTACCGAGGGAGTGTTGCTGATAATCCCCTTGCAAATCGTACAGCCGATAAACGCCCTCCTCGTTCAAGATAACCAGCCTCTCATCCAATGTCCATCCGAAGCGAATGATACTGCCTTGATCCCACTAGGTTGTCCACATCAGCAAATTCTCGAATCGCGACATAGTAAAGTGGAGCATCCACACTGAACACAAGGAGGCCTTCACCGGCAGGCGAGTAAATTTGTATCTGAGCCTTTGCGGGTGTTGTTCCACGGCCCAGGGCAATGAGCTTCGTAGTGTCGCGCATCAACGCTAGAATGGGGGTACTGGGTCAGCCTACCGCGAAATGCAAGACGAAAGTAACGACCTAAAGGCCCGCCGTAGCGACATCCTGCTACAATGTAATCACTGAGGTTGGGCAGTTTCCCTGCCACTGAGTAAAGTTGTTGTCTTCGGTAGAATACCGTCCCGTCTTGCATTGCCTGCCATGACACCGTCGGATGCTCTGTCATTTGGATAGCAGACTGGGTCACATCTCACATGTCACAGAGTTACACCGTCAAGGCGGAGAACCACAACAACAGAAACGGCAGCGGCAACGACAGAGGACACGTACACCGAGATCCCAACGACGGCCAGGTCATGACGGTGATGGTGACGCGATCGGATAGCAGCAGCGCAGGAAAAATATCCACTTCCACACACACAGCTGGGCTCCTACCACCGCCTCGAAGTTCGAGCCACTGTTCGCAGGGTGTATTGTAGTGGTGGCCTCACCAACTCGCCCCTTCCTTTGCGAGGGGCCTCTATTTACTAACCCTCATGTTCCACACAGAATGGGGGGCATCATCATGATGTTGGTTCTGCTCCCCTTGCTCAATTTTTGAGATAGAATTTGGATATAACAGAATAAAATAAATGCATACACTCATATCTACATTTTACAAAGATAATTCTTGTTTTCCTCTTTCTTCATGACCCCGGAGCAATTTCAAAGTTGGAAATAGCAAACTGAGGGTGCTAGTGGTGCGCTCACCGAAGTGTCTTTTTATTATGTAACCAACAATCATGACTGTCCGAATCATCATCACAGGCAAGTCTCGCATGCCTCATAACGAACATTGGCATACTAATCCTACCTGTAGGAGCATCTGGCTTGCTGGGTGCGGCCATTCGGCAGGCGTTTGCCCAGACTTCGAATGAGCAGTTCGAGGTGCTCGCTCTCGGACTTTCACGATCGCGCGAACTCGGGTTGGCATCGCTCGACCTCACGAAGGAGGATGAGGTAGAAAGAGTCTTCAGAAAATTTGGGCCAAACTGTGAGTTGGATAGTCAGTAATACCTGACTTTGCTTAAATTTCTATCACAGGGGTAATACACTGTGCTGCCGAAAGGCGTCCAGATGTCGCAGAAAAGGTGTGATGCTTGGTCTCGGCCTTGATCCAAGGGTTTGGCTCCTGATCATGGTGATTTGTGAAGGATCCTTTAGGAGCGGCTATCGTGAGTACAACTGCAAGTTTCTGAGGAGTTGACTCTCGATGTGCTCATGAACTTAGCTTAATGTGGAAGTCCCCCGAAATTTGGCATCACTTGCAAAATCGTTGGATTTCACGTTAGTCTATATATCGACGGGTGCGCTTTTCAGTGTCCTCCGATCACACATCTCATTCAGGATCATCCGCAGATTACGTTTTTGACGGAACAACCCCTCCTTATACTCCTACTGCTGTGACAAACCCTTTGCAAGTGTATGGCAAAATGAAGCGAGATGGAGAAGTGGAGGTCCTGAAAGCTGGCAAAAATGGAGCGTCCGTGGTGGTGTTGCGAGTTCCAGTCTTGTGAGTCTCCTTCTTTACTTTCCTTCACAGTTGATGACTCCAGATTGTAGATACGGGCCTGCACCCAAAAACTCGGATTCTGCGATAAATATCTTGTTAGATATCGTTGAAGATCAATCAGGGAAAACGTATAAGATGGATCACTGGGCCCGTCGCTACCCAACGAATGTTGTCGATATTGCGAATTTCCTTGTGCACTTAGCAGGTCAGTCTTGCACTGTTTCCGGCACGTTCTCGTCCTTGCACTCTTTTCTTTTTGACATACTTTCACAGGTCACGAAGAACTTATTCCAGAATCGCATATATTGCACTACTCTGGTGATGAACCGTTTACAAAATATGACATCTGCCTTAAGTTTGCGGAAATGCTCGGACTCCATCATGACCACATCATAGCGGACGATAAACCTCCCAGCGATGCAGAGGCCACGAAGCGACCACGAGATTGCCGGCTCGATACGAGGGAGACAGCTATGGTTCTTGGTACGAGCAGTGAGAATCCGCTTGGACTGTCAAGATTTGAAGAATGGTGGTCTACGTATCTGAAAGGCAGAAAGTCCAACGTTGGCTAATGCAAGATGGTACCATAACAAAAAGTGCTACGTGTATTCATTATCACGGTAAGCCGGTTCTGTTATTCTCCACGCCCAATCCTAACCCCGAATATTAGCTATGTGTTGTTTTCCGAATACAGAAAAGCTGCTGGTCAATCTGTCTTCCCGCTCTCAGGCAAAGAACGATTAGGCTCCCGTGATTCAGCCCTCCCTTCATCACGCTTAGAGCCCTATATAACGAATGAGTATATTCATTCCAGTAGGCAAAGTACGCACCATTTCCGACTTGGAAGTAGAACTAGATCCTTGAAAATATTCTGCATTGCGGAAGGGAGAGGTCAACTCTAGATCTCAGGAGGAGAGAGAAAAAGGATCGCTTACCTTTTCGCTGTTCTTCATCTTTGACAGCATGTATTACATCACCTTCGCTGTGAGTCACAGACCATGCGCCCATCGGCCGGTCTTCGCCAGTTGCTTCAAGAGGCGGTGATTGCGTTCCCGATGTTGAAGTACCCATGATTGTTGTGAGTCTAGTTCCAACCCAGTGACGTCATTGGCTCCGAGTCCTGTGTTGGCTGAATCGATTTTCTCGGCTCGACCGAATCGGAGATACGACTCCAGCATATGCATCCAATGTCGGGCATATTCTTCCTGAAACGTGTCGTTATAATTGGGGACTGTACTCAACACTGCTGACAGTACCGACAGGCTCACTGCCAGAAGGAACATTGATGTTACGCTTGGTGATTTTGACCGTGACATTGGCGATATGTACAGGAAAAGAAAATGATCTATTCCCTGGTTCATTGAGGAACAGCTGGTGCCCGTACTACATGCATGGGCGCCAAAACTTGTATTCTACAGTCATCCCTGGCCACATAATCGCTGTGAAGATCCTACTAAGCACATAGGCTCCTAACACCGCTAGCCAGTGGCAATGCTCCACTGTGTACCAAGTCAGCCGGCTGCCTTCTCACAACACGCAGGGAGAGCCAGAGACGACGACGGTCCACAGTATAGCATCCTTCCATTTTAATTGCAAACTATCCTTGCGGTATACTTACAAATTAATCCAACAACTATGATTGAAGCATCATGCGCTCCAGTGTCAGTAGCACATCCGCTTTTGGGATAACCAGTGGCACGATCTCTTTCCGCATCGTTGCGTGGACAATAAGCCGTGCAATGATTTCGCCCTGTGTGAGTCTGAGTATCGATGTCGCATTTGGAAGAGCTTGGGAGACGTACGAGTTCAACAAGAACAGCAACAACAATCAACCTTACAGATGCGACAGATGAGGCAACAGCTAGAAGCAAAGGACAAGAGAATAGCCTACCAGATAACGATCCATGTAATTCGCGTCATTTCATTATTATTCAGATGATCGTGAATCGCATCTAGCTGTAGAACCAAGCATCTCAGAAATGTCATCAAAACGAGGAAAACCCAAGTCATGAAATCTCACAAAATCACTCGCAACCCCCAGTTTCTCGTTCAATACTTGTACCCGCCCTGTAATCTCCATATATTCCCTCACGGCATCGTAAAGTTCCCCCATACTCGCCTCGCTCCAGAATAACTCCGGGACATCGAGAACATTCGACACTAGATTCACATCACGACGTAGTCCGAACAGTCGTCCCGTTAACTTCAGCGCCTCGCGCCGCCGGAGTCGCAGCGCCCCCGACGCGGCGAGTTGCTCAGGAATGGAGCGCGCTAGGGTGGAGGAGAGGACACGCTGGGCGTTAGTCTCGTAGTGTGCGAGGAGCGTGGACTGGGCGAGGGCGTGTGAAATGGAGAGTTTGAGGAGATGGGAGCGGGATTTAAGGGCTGGTTAGGGTGAGTTCATGAAGGAAGTCAGAAAGAAGGACAAAACTTACTGAAGAAGTCGTTGTAAATGCGAGGATATGCGATGTGTGGGTCATGCTAACAGAAAGTGTTAGTACGAATAATGCTTCTGTGAAGCGGACACATACAGTATAATGAAATTCCTCAACCTCCCAGTCGTCCGGTGCAATTCGCCTTTTCAAGACCTGAGCTTTCTCGATGTCTTCTAAAATATCCCTCTCCTGCGATTCTTCTAACCCGAAGAACACAGCGACGCCATACTCGAAAAACACTACTTCGGCGACTCCGCCATCGGGTGTTCTCGTTTGGGATGGTGTAGGCGACAGTATTGCATTTGATGCAGGTGCAGCTTCTGCACGCGTACCGGGTGATTGTGGTTCGAAATCTGATACCTGAGCGACATCGGGTTCTGATGCAGGGGTGGGCAAGTCACTCTCATAAAAGATCAGCCGCTCTGCAGAAGGGGCTGGCGAAGGAGGACGGCGGTCTCGCGTATTTACAGGAGAAGAGGAGATGTATCCATCGCGTGGGGGCTTGGGAGCAGGCGAGTTGAAATATGATCCTTGGTAACCGTTTTCCTCTGCTTCCGAGAGACGGGAGAGGAAGGACTTGGGTTTCCCTGGTGCAGAAGAACGAATATTGGTGTCTGGGCCATAGCCGGGAAGAAGTGGAAGATGGTACATCTGTATTTACGTTCCCATAACTTCACAAAATCAAGGAGCGACAGAACGAATCTCCACTCACGACATACATAGCCTCGTCGAACACTCGGGGTGCAACGTTATGTTCTCGTTTCAAGAACGAGGCCAAAAGTTTCATCCTGAAGGACTCAGCGACGCAATAAGCTGTGATCCTGTGGAATCTTGCTTCCTTCCTCTGTGCCTTCGACATTCTCTCCGCCTCACTCTTGAATTCACGCACCCCATCGAGTTCATGTCCCAGTATCAAATCTTCATCGGTATCCGGTGGAAGTGGTTTGGTTTGAACGGCAGATGGTAGAACAACGAGCTTCTGGGATGTCTTCGACGTCCGTTGTGCTTTTGGACCGCCTGACGTCAGAGATGCACGACGTGCGGAGGTTGGCAGTATCCTGTCATAGCCTGTGCCTCCTGATACAAGGCGAGTCGTAGGCCTCCGTCGACCAGGTTGCTTTACAGTTGACAGGAGGGGTGTGGATTTGCGAACCGAAATTGGCACCGAATCTGACGGAGTCATAGTCTTCGTTGCCGTTCACGGACTAGCGTAACGTAGCTGACCAAAATAACTTACAACAACTTCAAGTTCAGCAACAACTCGTTTTATTACATTGGCGTGTGCGCTACAGATGCGCTTCAATGGCTGTGCCGACCTTTCTATCACTGAGAGTATTGTCTGTGTGGTGGGAGCTTCACGAATCAACTTCGTCGAAGTAGAGCGTCCTCATTTCGAGTCGTGGCATCGTCAAATTACTACTTGCCAACAACTTTTGTACGCGAAACACCTATTGCTCATGTCCACCGCCAATTCTCGCCACTAAAAACGTCTGGAACAAAGTTACGACCTCATAATTTGCACTATATACTGAGGGCTTTCCTTTCAGCATGATCTGGCGTGATCACTTTCATTTACGCGAGAAACGAGATGATGATGGTGAACCTTCTAAAAGGTTGGTGTATAGTCCAGAACCTCACTTTTTCCTTTGTGCTTTGTCGACAACTGTTGACAAAATATACGTCGATGGCCAAGCACAGTGGATGCTCTAGCATCTCTTCATGCCCGATCCACACCAACGTATCAAATTTTTCCCTTACATGTCTGTCATATGAAAGGAGGTGAGTGTATCCATGTCGTTCATTCACTGAAACCACTAATGATCACAACGCTAAGGGCATTGTCCCCATTACTTATATATGTATAAATAGGAAAAGCCCAGGCTGTGATCTACCCAAATTTTATCCTGCCAGCCGAACACTTCTGTGTCACCAAGTTATATCATTTGAACCCTGTGCAGAATATATGAAGCCCAGAAAACTCTCCCTCACGCTCAGAGGACTGATATTATCTCTGGGAGTCGATAACCTGATCCTCGCCAGGAGTGTTTTAGCCTTCGAAGAAATCTTTGACCGTCCGAAACGACCTAGGATGGCAGAAAAGTTTTGGGATCGGGTAACAATCCGGTATCGAGTCATCTGGACCAGGAGATGTGTCTGGTCACAGAGGAATGTCCTTCCATCGTGGCTTACTTAATTAAGGGGAATGGCATTCACTGGCGCCAAGAGGCACGAGCATCGCAAGAGTCCCAATGGCCCGATGTAGAGTGGCACATTAACGGCCCCCACACCAGTAAGCAGTTAAACCACTTTTTCTTTCCCTAACAATTTGTGGGTTCTGCCTGCATTTTACGTTGTGAACTAACAAAGTACTGGCAGCGGAAAGGGAGGTAGGAATCTTTAATAGTAACATAAACGAGCCTAGGGCATGCAAATTCCCCCCGAGACAACTTGCTTCACCTGAGTGTCCCAGCGCGCGGGAAATCCCATCGCGCGCAGAAAATAATGTTTGAACAAAGGAACCGTCATAGTGGATGAATAGTAAGTAAACTTTAACGGTCAATTGAGTCACGGTCGGTTCATGTGATCGTCGACGCATCAGACATCTGGGGCCATACAATATCGCATTAACAGCTCGACGAATGGGAGAGCAGGGTAACAAAGCGAGTTGTGTGCATAGGGAAAATACCTTGAATCAAAATGAACGGGGGCAATATTCGCCACCCTACTAAAACCCTCTCCCCCTCCCCCTCTCAGCATGTACTACCGCTTCCTCCTCCCCGCCGTCGCCGTACTCGCACCTCCAGCCTTGGCACTCTTCTTCCCTTTCACAACTCCCGCATTCTTCTTCTCTACCTTCTCCATCTCCGGCGACTTTGTTCCCGCACTCAAATTTCCTGCACTCGCACTCCCTGCGAGCCTTGTCGATCGTCTCGTTTGTCTCGTCTGCCGTACCCCATCATCATCGTCACCTGCATCTGATGTACCAGCACTGCTGACAGACGACCTCCCTTTGCGTAATGCCTTGCGCGGCGGCCCAGGGGAGGAAGGACGGGTGGGAAGGGGAGCAACGTCGTCGTGCTCTTCCCGTTCCTCACCCTGCTCTTCTGAGTGATCGTCATCAGATTCCATGAGGGAGCCCGGCAGACTCCGGCCTAAGTTGTGGGATGGGTTCTGTTTGCGTTTCAATTTTGGTTTTGGTTTGACTGTGTCTTTTTCTTTGGGATGATGATGTTGGTGTCGGATCCCTGCCTTAGTACTAGGCTTTGACACCGTTGGCACCGACTTGGCAGATTGGATTCGGACAGAGGGTGGTGGCTGGGGTGATGCAGCAAAACGGGAGGAGACACGTCTCCTGCCGCCATGGTCTTGTTCATGGTCAACTTCCTCTTCTTCATCATCCGATAAAAATGCTCCAGGAGGCACCCTCCTCGCAGCCATCTCCCCCATCGTTGCCCTAAGCTTGCCATTCTTATCACCGACACCGCCCCTCGTCCTACTCCTGGTCATATGCGTGTCATCTTGGTCCCGGTTTCCAAACACCGAAAAACCAAGTGTGACGCGTTCATCTACGTCCATCCCATGGTCTTCACCACGACTTGTCCGACGTTCATGAGTTTCTTCGTGCTCGTGCTGGTCCTTATCCACCTCCTCCTGTTGCTCGTCTTCGCTCTCCGTGTTCATGTCCGTGTCCACATTCACATTCACATTCACATCTATACCGGCACCGGCACCCCCTTCGGCACCTCCGAATGCTCTCTTAGCTCCATTTACCTTAGGCGCGGAGGAAGGCTGATAAAACGCATTCGGCTGCCTCGCCGCGGACACGAAAGATTGTGGCTGCACTTTTAGTGATGATGCCAAGGATGGAAACGTCCCATTCCTGGAAGACGTGCTTGCTCCCAAGCCAGAACCAGAACCCAATCCCAAACCATTACCACTTCCGAAAAGCGGCCCAGCCGCAGCTTTTCCAGGTGCCTGGTTGAGAGGCATGGACTGTCTTGGTCTTCGTTGGCTTGACGATAAGCCAGAACTCGCTAGATCCTTGGAGATGGGCAGGGCGAAGCTCTTTCTGGTACTCGAGAGAGTCCCATTCAACCCTGGGGCTGGAGAAGCCGAGGAGATGGGTATGAGTGGGGCCTGGATAGCAGGTGGGGCTGGGGCTGCAGCAGCAGGTTTCGACGTATTCATGGGCAAAGGCCCACCGAAACGGGGGGCACCCGCACGTTCGGGGATTGGGGTGGGTGTGGGGATGTGCCCGTTGGCTTGTGGTGATGGCTGGGTGGGTAAAAATTCTTCCCATGATTGCGACATCGAGATGTCAATATCACCCACGTCGTTCTTGTGACTACCAGACACTATACCATTGGGAAGCGAAAGTTTCCCCTTACCCAGCGCTTCCAGTTCTGTATCCAGCAGGAAGCGCTCAGCAGCAGGTAGCGCTGCATACACATCCTGCACCATCTTTCGGCGACCTGAGGAATTTTTAGATTGCTCGTCGAGCGTGGTAGATGCGAAGCGGTGGTCCATCCTGATCGCGTCGGCGTATTTTCCGGCTTGTATGAGGCGCACACAGACAAGATCGCGAAGGACAGAGATAGAAGAGGCGGGAATGGCAGTAGGGGCTGATTGTGCGGGGTAAGGGGTTAGATGTGAATGAGAACGTGGCTGGGGATGAAGAGCATAGGTATGGAAGGCGGACTCTTCGTACGGTGATAACGGAAAACTTAGGAGGGTGGTCAAGGCGTCACGACTGGGTGTAGCTGAAGATCATTACAATGAGTGAGAAAAAAGGTGATGATAAAGAGGATAGAAACTCACGAAAGATACACCACTCAATGAGTTTATTGAGTAAACGTGATCTTGTGGCGTCCGTCTCGTTGAACGTCCGCTGGAACCGCCACGCCTCCAAGAAGCTGCTTTCTGCGAGTGCAAGCGCATACATATCGATATCGGTGGGCTCAGTCAAGGCCGGTTTTGCAGTGCGCACATATTTAAGAATGAGAGGAGTAGGTTCAGGTGTGAGAGAAATAGCTTGCAGGATTTTAGACGCATAGTCCTTGTTGAGCCGCACATCTGCTAGAATGGATACCGCACGCTATACGCCAGTAGCACCGCCATAGACAAAGTAAAGAAAGAGTGGAAAGGAAGTAAAAACGCGATCCATTGAGATCACATCGCGACGTCGAGAGCGAAAAACAAAAAACTCACCGGAACGTTGATGCCACTATCCAAAAACCAATACGCGTCCGCCAGCGCCGTGAAATGCGGTGGTATACATCTCTCCATCGCAAACCCATTCTCTCTCCCATCCTGGTGCCACTTGAGCAAAAAATACACCAAGCACTCCTTCTTCAGCGCGTCATAGTTCGAGAAATCTATAGCCCCGAGTAGCCGGACCAGAGACTCCACGTCGCTGGGCGGGTACAGAACGTCTGGGTCGGGAATACCACCAGCAGAGAGCAGAATGTCGAAAATGAGAACGTCCCCGAGGTCTGCCCGTCGCCGTTCGATTTGCTGGGGTCGCGGTGATCTCCACGCAAAGAAATCGTCGGAAAGTTGAAAATACCCAATTAATGGTGGACTTTGCGGTACTTCCTCATCCTACAATGATTGCTAGTCAATTACTGGGATTCCAATTGTAACTGTAGTCCA
>QFEU01001166.1:0-15093 GCA_003316345.1 Tricholoma terreum | reverse complement strand
TAGTGAAGTGTTTCTGATGAGTTCTTAGTGCTGGGAAATCTTGCAGGAGGCATTTTGAAAGGAAGAACAGCAATGTAAATGGAGAGAAGAGCAAAACTAATGAAATTGGTCAAATATCTACAGTAGGTGAGGCTCTTGGTGCATTGTGGGAATGTCTTTCCAGACTAAGCATTGGGGCTGTGATATGTCCGGATTTGGGGGGGTACTTATGTCCAAAAGTAGACATAAGTACTTATGTCCATATTTGGACATAAGGTTGGTCCAGACACTGCACCAGAGCCGGAATTTCTAAGTAAAGGACTAGAAGTATTTATAGCGACCTCGGTTGATAGCTATTGTGGTTTGCCGAGTTGCCGATTGCTTCCTAGACACTGCGGTTTCTGGATCGCAGCCACCTGTTTTCAATCCCTTCTTCGTCCATCCCAGCCATGAGCTTCGCATCGTGGTGTAAGCATTCTGAAGTACTCCAGGCCAAGTCATTGTTTACAGCCCATGACCTTCTTTCGTAGACCATCACCACTATGCAACCTGGAATCGCACCCGGCGGCTGCAGCAGTCTCCTTTCATTGCAAGGACAGACACTAATATCGCCCGTGCCGCCGCAGCGATCCATTCGGGAAATGTCAGTGTAGGAGACACAGTGAATAACTCAAAGGACAAGAAAGTACAGGAATCCTTGTTTGGTCCTAACATTGGTGTCGTCAGCAGCGGACCTACATGGACTGGCGCGAGCGAAAAGAAGGTCCTGACTGACGAGTTGACACCTGATGTTGTGAACAGCTGGATAGAGAAGAGTAAAGATGTAAGTCTCGCCATTTACCCTCACCATAGGAAGAATTGCTCCACAGGCGCTCAATTGCCGGATAACAATAACGAATTTATTAGACATCTCAACCAACAACGACGCTCCAAGCACTTGTTAATCTCAAGCGTCCAACTATCCGCTTGTCGCCACTTGCAGCAGAAGACCCCAGCAATGGACCAGACGCACCTCATCACCAACATGGCCTAGAATTCGAGTATGACTGTGATGCTCCTAAATGTGGCATCTATGTCCATGTTTTACTTTCCAAAGATCATCCCGATGCCCCCATCACTTCCGCCTCCTCCTCTTTAGCCAAGCTCTTGATCTTCGAAACTGTCGTCGAGGGTGGATTTGGAAAGACCCTCAAGCTAGAGGAAGGTGCTCTTCTCGATCTCGGGAGGTTCGAGTACAACACCAGCGGAAACCCTGCTCGACCGCACACCTCGGCAACAAGCCTCGCCAGTCCCACACCGCCAGCAGTTGGGGTATCTCCATCCACTGGTGACTCCCTGGCAATCCCTACCGACACTGGAAACCGAAACTCCAGACGCCGTTTTTCGCACTTCCACTTTAGAAGGCGACCAGAAAATCGGAGTGTCTCAGGTCCAGCGCTTGCTGTTGTCGATGCGGAGCCTACTCCCACCGCCGACACAAAGACAAAAGACGACGGCAAGGAGGGCGTGAGGGCGCTGATCCGACTTGCAGCTTTGGATGAACAGGGAACAGAACTGACGTCACCCAACGAGCAAGTTACTTATCTGCATGTTGTTCGGTTTGGGGAAGAGTCCGAAGCTGAGGAGGAAGCGAGACCTTGGGTGGTTAAGGTGGTGAAGAGAGAAGCTACTGTAAGCTGTCAACCGAACAACGATAATCGCCCCACAATTAATACTGATGATAGATCGGACCCCACACGTTCCATTTACATGAGATCTATGGACTGTCATCGGGGTCAACCACACAACCTGTACCTACTTCTGCCCTTCCGTCTGAGCCCGAGCCCGAAACACACGCCTACCCGCCGTCCGCTGCTCCACTTGTCCCACAAGCCATGACCGAGGAAGATCCATCTTCGGAATGTCTCCTCTGTTTGTCCTCTGCACGCGAAGTTGTCCTCCTACCATGTAGACATCTCGTGGCATGTAAAGACTGTGCCCTGAACATGGTCGAGTTTGGCGCAGGTGGGAACATCACTCAACCTACTCAGACAGAGGAGGCTGGGGGTACTACTGAGGCCGAAGCCGCAGCGGACGGTATTGCTGCCGCCAATGGAACCGTGGGTGCAGGCGCCAGCACGTCTGGAGCCCCAGCTACCGGCGCCTCCCTTGCATCCCCGCGGAGAAAGAGGAAAGCTAAGGGTTGGTTCTGCCCTGTATGCCGTCAACGTAAGTCCTCTTCTCTGAACCTTAAAACTCAAATCCTATCGCTTCCGTGATTAATCTCCGTGGACCCTTGCCTCTACAGCGTATACGTCGCTTCTGCGGATTACGACGAGTCCCCCGCTGACGACGGAAGAGGGCAAGGAGGCGCCATCATCTCCCAGTGCCCCTGAAAGCTCGACTTCGCACCCAACGCCTGAAGCGCGAGGTGGCATTTTTGGGACGTCGCTTTTAAGGGGGTTGAGCTTTAACAGGAATCATCCGGCGGACCTGGAGAGCCATGCTGGCACCGCTCGAGTTGGTGCTTAGACGTCCGCGGGGCTTGTGGTCTGACTCGTACAATTGCCTGAATATTTCCCCCCTCCTCGCTGTATCTTTTGGTCATACGGTGATATATGACAAAGGTTGCTTAATCTCGCCTACTGTTCCTTTTATGTTAGTGTTGTAATTGTAGTCATTACCATGTATGTACTACGTTACGGACATGTCTTGCTCCATGCTCTCTTATCTGTGAATTGATTGTCCTTACATTCTTAATGCAAGAAATATTGGTTGGAGTCTGTGCTTCACCCTAAAAATTTCAATATTGCCCTGATCTTTGATCATCTTTCGCCTGAATGTAAATCCCCTAAACGCAAATTGCGTCAACGTTCAGCCACCTCATGGACCCCCGCAATCGCTCCTATAGCTGATTGCCCGCTCTCTATCGTTCCCGCGCGCGTACCCATGCCACCCGAGCCAGCGCGCTTGATAGTGAAGCTGTAATGAGTCGTAGAAAATAGAGTCGGTACAAACCCAATAAGCAACTATTGACTACAACCAGGCGTATCGACTTGCATTTTCCTAAGACTGGATGACAGTCTGTCGAATAGATAGTGACGTCCGAGTCAGGGAACGTCATGAATGATGTATGTAAAGTTGAATAGGTATCGTTACAATCGAAGGAAGAGGGATCATTACAGAGAACCAATGGGAATGGTGTAAAGGTCAGAAGGGACATGAGGTCATTCCGTGTAGAGGAGAGGTATACAACTTTGAAAAGCTGTGAAACGCACAAGTGTTATAAACATAATCGATGGCCCCACAAGGAACGTCAGAGCTCCATCCTCAACAACGCGCAATCTACAAACCTGCACCGTACCCGCGCACATGTTGAAGTATGACAGGAGATGGCACAAATCGTCCATAAGGCGACCTGTCAATATCCTGAATCGTCCCGCCTTTATCCACTGGTAACGACTGCCGCTCTATCGGAAACGAAGCGCACGTACTAACGGCTTCAAAACGAATCTGGTATTCCCGTCTCCGCTTCGTACCATTTCTCCATCCAGGCTTTTCCTGCCGCATTGTCTTTCTTTGCAAGCGTCAGCAAGGCTTTGATCTTTTCGGTTACGTTACGCTTTTCGCGCGCGTCCTCCTCAGAGAGCCTGTCCTTTCCTTCCCACGCCTTGGCTTTTGCCCGAAATCGGTCGATCTCGCCGAACGTGGCCTCTACCTGGGATAGAGCGATAGCAGCGGACGACCCTTTGAGGGAGTGCGCCTCGTCCGTAACTTCCTCGAGATGCCCTTTCTCTCTATTATTGTGTGAAGCAAACGAGTATCAAGACCTGTAAAAAGGAGAGGCAACGAGAAACAACGTACACCGCCTTGTCCATCTTTTCGAATTTCTGCGATGCTTGTTCGAAATAATCTTGTACTGTGCCTTTGGAGAAGGCTCGCGTGTCATCACCCTCATCATCGAGCCCCAAAAGCTGATCAAAAATCTCCCAGTTGATAATAACACGTTCATGCTGAAGAATCAGAGTGTAAGTCCACGATGGTCGTCATCTGAACTGGAGAATCCGTGCAGAGATCATCGATGACGATGAAGTGCAAAGGATGTGTGCTAGGAGGTGACTTACGTCGATTGCAGGAGGGGGAGTTGGCGGTGCTTCTGACAGTGCTATGGGCTTGGGCTCTACGGAGGAGGTGGGCAGGGGTTTCGGAGGGAGCTCTGTAGAGGGAGACTTGGATGGGGATTTGGAGGGAGAGGGGGCGGGAGGGACAATTTGAGGTTTCTGTATTTCGGTGGAGCGGGGATTGGAAGGAGTTGAAGTGGGAGTCATTTTTACAGGGGAAAGGGTCATTGAAAAAATAAAAATTGTGGGAGACAACGCTGATCGATATTATCTTGGAAACTAGCAATCCAAGTGGCTGTGGCGTCATATTCAGCTTAGCTAAGCTGATGTCACCACTTATAAATACAGATAATCATATCAACTATTAACACCCGGACAAGCACTCGGGTAATCGGCGTTCACTGGAGCCTGTGTAGGACACCCTGCCGTTGGCCCACCACCGGAGCCGGACCCGGGATCCTGTAACATACATACTATCAATGATGTCCCCCGATGAGAAATATGGTTCAGGACTAACATAGAAGCATGCTTGCTCAGTGGTCTCATCGTAGCTGTTACATTTTTGACATCAATACAGTACCGATCCAGAAAAGGTCCCACGCTCACTAGCAGAATATGGCAAAGGGCCCGTTTTGTTGAACATTAAGCGACAAACCATTAGGCCCTACTTCAGGGCAACAATACAACTGCCCGCGTGTCAGTTTCATGGAACCGCAGTTGAGAATAAACACGTACATTGGCGCGAGGGACCGGGTACGCACCCGCGGGATGGGCTTGCACGGTCCCCATGAGGCAGAAAAGTGCAGCACTGAGAGTCAGCAGGTAGTGCATATTCGAAAGTAGTGATGATGGAAGGAAAGCTGTCATCTCCCTTTATACGGACCGCGTGTGATGTGTATCACGGATTATGAAGGGTTTCACACCCTTTTAGGTCCCAACACGGTGAGGTCCGCCGCGCTCGTAGATCTTAGTCATAACAGCAATCGACGAATCATTTATATCTCCTAGAAACTGTAGTTCGATCAAGTTCGGGTTCCACCTTCTTTGGGGATAAAATATCATTGGTACTTGCTTCAACGGAACGATGGTGAGGACCATCCAAGAAGATGTGCGTTAAAGCCGAACAACAAACGGACGTAAGGCTCCATGAGTGTCAGGCACATATAACTGTCAGTCCCGACCTGTCTGAGTAATGCTGAGGAGATGTTGTCAATTCAAGAACGTAACACTGACAGTTACTACGATCTTTTTTCATTGGCACATGGTGATGGTTATTCGAGTAGGAGCCCACTACAATATGTCCGAGTCGTTGTGCCACGCTGTCTCTTGCTGGTCGATGCCTGTCTTTGCTTATGCAAGATCATCGTAGGTTGGTGGGAAAAGCTCTGCCCACTCGCATGGCTATCACCTACTACGTTAGTAATCGTTGTCCGAGTCAGCGGATAGTAGGAACGGATCAATTATCGCGCGAAAATAAGAATTCTTACATGCAAGACGGGAATGTAACCTTACCGCTTGTGGTACTCTCAGCAGTTGGAACACAATTTCAGACGAGATAACTGACTATCGGGTATCAAAAGGCAATATCCTCATTTCCCGTGCATGAAGTCCTACAGTGAGATGCAAAAATGAGTAACCGCTGTTCCGACCAAAGATATTATCTTTGATAATCGAACCTGGATAGGATACAAATATCCTGACAAATGGAGCCCAAAGAAATCCGGATCAAGGGTTTGGTCAAATTGTTATGCGCGGCGTTCAGTGAGTCGGACGACGATAGTTCATTTTTTAAAGACCTCATGATGCGGTCCCGCTTCCTGCCAGTGCCAGTGTATTCTTATGGATTCTCTTCTTCTAGTCGGGTTGCGTACGATAATACGCCGTGTGTATCAAGGAACAGATCAACATGAACAGGGCAAATGACAGGCGCGTCGACTGCGAGGGAGACACGAGGAGCCAAGCGCCTGAGACCAAGCCTAGAATGGTAAGAAGGCGAGACAGTAGTGCACTGTCAGTAGCACCTGCGCATAATGGTCGCATAGAGTACACCATATACTAGGACTATACAGGCACCGTGCAGGGGGTAACCGAAGAGTCCTGCTTGAAGGCCTGTTTATTTATTTATATTTCCTTTGCTGACATCCTGAACAACAGAGCGTTTGATAGCAAATAGAGACAAACATTCAACTCTCGAAATTCGCTCAGGCTGATATGGAGTCGCCCAAGCGCGCTAGCTCTCCTGCGCCGAGCTCCTCTGATGCCAAGAGGCTCAAACTCACAGTTTCTCAGCAGAGTCAAGGGGCCTCACCAGTTGACCCTGAAAATGCAGCTGGAAAACGAAGCGAGCTGGACCCAGTATTCTCTGGGGATATCGCCAACTTACCCCCCCAAGATTTAACGGAAACTCGGCCGGAAACCGGAGGCAAGGTCAAGGTGCTAAAGGAGGGAGATGAGGAGGATGGTGGAGATGTGTCGATGAATGATGGTGCCGATGAAGAGGCGGACTCAGGGGACGAAAATGATGAGGAAGACCCAGCACAGTTGGAAGCTACGCGTCTTCGTTTGGAAGAGCAGGCCCGTAAATATCTCGCCGCTCAAACTCACGAAGTCATTGTCCCTTCATATTCAGCGTGGTTCGATATGTCAACAATCCACCCTGTCGAGCGCCGGGCTCTCCCAGAGTTCTTCAACTCCCGCAATAGATCCAAGACGCCCGCCATCTACAAAAATTACCGCGATTTTATGGTCAACACCTATCGACTTCGACCGATGGAGTATCTCACTGTGACTGCATGTCGCAGAAACATGGCTGGCGACGTATGCGCCATTATGCGCGTTCATGCTTTTCTCGAACAGTGGGGCTTGATCAACTACCAGGTGGGTTCATCATCGTTATCTATAGTCTCACAAGCAAGGGTTATATCGAACGTGTTCAGATTGATCCAGAATCACGTCCTGCCGCTCTCGCACCTCCCTTTACAGGCCACTTCCGTGTAATACTTGATACTCCCCGTGGCTTACAATCACTACATCCCGGAACACGTCCGACTCACCCAAGCGCACAAGGTATCAATGGCACACAAAAGCTCACTACGCTATCTGCCACACCTGCCTCTCTCGAACTCCGTTCTTCCATCTACCAAACCACCGCTAAAGCCTCCCGGCACGTCAGCGCCACAGAAGCTGAATCCCTCACCAATGGTGCTGCCGTCAACGGAGCGATTCGAGCTGCTTCAAGTGGTCTCCACGCATGCGATACATGCGGTGCGGATTGCACAGCAGTGCGTTACCATTCATTAAAAGATAAAAAGTTCGAGATTTGTGCCCCATGTTATCTCGATGGTCGGTTCCCGTCGACGATGTTCAGCGGGGACTTTGTCAAGCTTACAAGTGCCGCTGCGAACCTTTCACACGGGAGTGGACCCAATGATGACTGGACAGATCAGGAGGTCCTTATGTTACTTGAGGGTGTGGAGATGTACGACGATGATTGGTCAAAGATTGAGGAGCATGTTGGCACTCGTTCCTCCCAGCAATGCATCCGAAAATTCTTGGAGCTGCCTATTGAGGACCCATATCTCAATACGGAGGGGTCTATGGGTCCTCTGCGGTTCGGCCGGATACCATTTGAGCAGGCGGATAACCCCGTGATGAGCGTCGTGGCATTCCTCGCCGGTGTTGTCACACCCGGAGTTGCTGCCGAAGCGGCAAAAACGGCACTTCACGAGCTTACGGATGGATCAAAGGCAGAGGTCGATGAAAAGGTGGATGATCCGGCGGCGGAGAAGGAGAGCGACGGAAAGCAGGAGTCGAAGGATGATGACAGAATGGACGAAGACGTACGTGACGAGGATGCCACGCGGACTAGTACGCATGGGACGCCTTCACGTACGTATGAAGGCATGTCCGCCGACGCTGATCCGAATAAACCCACCCCGGCAGTACCACACTCCAAGGTCGTTCGAGCCGCTAATCTAGCACTCAAAGCCTCAGCCAAGGCCGCCAAAGCGCTCGCAGATGCCGAAGACGCGCAGATACGGTCGTCGCTTGCATCACTGATCAAGCTTACGCTTACGAAGCTCGAGCTGAAAATGTCCCAGTTCGAGGAACTGGAGGATATATTGGAAGAGGAGCGAAGAGGGCTGGAGAGTGCAAGGATGGCACTGCTGAACGAGCGGTTGGGACTGAAGAAGATGATTGATAATGTGAGGAGTGAGATCGCAAGAAATGGGGGTATGGTGGCGAATGGGATGGTTGCTAACCTGAGTATGGGGACTACAGGGCAGGGTACGACGGTCAACGAGGTTCAGCTCGGTACGCCTATGGAGGGTGAGTCGGGTCCTACCAATGACGGGAACATGTTGCAGCTGAGTTGAGCTTCCTGGCGTCGGTTAGTTTGTGAATATTATGTCCATTCTTTTTGTGTCGTTAATTTTTTTGTGGTCTTTTCGTTGTTCTGCTCTTCAATATGTTATATTTTATTACCCTCAGAGCGGTCGACCACTCTACACCCGTCAGAGATCCGCATCGTCGTGTCCAGGGAGACGAGGCCCACGCATCAATCTAATGATAGATCGCACAGAGACAAGCATAGTGATTTAATTTTCTGGGGATGTTGATAGTCCTTAGGAGTCAACTTGACTATTCCACACCCGCTAGAATACCAAGGACGAAGCCAACGAGGGAAAAGTCCGAGGTCCTCGATAAACCCGATGTCCATTGACTTCAGTGTTTCACGTAGGTGGCAGGACATTCAGTCAATTTGGAAACAGCGATCATGGACACCATGACAGTCACGTTGAACGTTGAGCGGGTAAGCATAGGACTCGGAACGTTCCAAGAAAATTATTGCATCAGGTACATAAATACGATTGCAACAGCCCTGCAAGTACAACATTAAGTCCGAGTCGTTGTACGAAAAATGAAGAAAATAAGGCGGCGAAGTCCAACCCCACGTTAGAGAAACAAAAAGATTTGACCTTGAGCTGAGACATTAATTCTTTGCCCTCTTTATAAACTTCACAGGAATGTCTTTCACACCAAGCGTCAAACTCATTTTAGCATCCAATACACGAATCCCCCATTCTTGGTTTGTCTCTCCCTTCCGGAGGATCGGTTCGAGTTCCCAATCGCGAAGTAGCATAGTCAGGAATGCAACCGTTTCTGTGGTGGCGAACTTCCGTCCCACGCAAGCTCGAGGACCTAGGCAGTCAATATTCAGCTGTAGAGTCTAAAAATCTTCGGTGACGAATCCAGCGTTCTTACCGATGCTAAAGCTGGAGAAAGCTTCGGATTCATTGGTAACGCCATACCACCGCGATGGCTTGTACTTCTCTGGTTCGTCCAAATAGCGAGGGTTGTATTCTTCAAGGGCGATCAGCTGTGTTCGGTTTGACAGTTGCAGAACTCACGCATGCCGACCATATCTACAACAACCCTCACACCCTTTTGAATGGGCACTATAGTACTTCCCTCTACCCCGACTGGGTTAGGGATTTTCAACACTGTATCTTCTGTAGCTTCGCGGATCATTATATATGCAGGCGCTGTCATCGCCATCAACATAATGTGTCATCAATCGATGTATGTCACAACTTACGGAGCATTCGGAGGGCCTCGTAGAACGCGGCAAGAACTTTGTTAAGTTTCGCATAGTCCTCAAATACCTGTTGTCCAGTGGGTTTTTAGACAGGGAGTGGGCTATTATTGCTAGTCCAGGACTCACAGGATCTGCATCATACCCAACGACAGAGTGAATTTGTTCCCGGACTTCTTCCTGGATGTCCTTGTGTAAACTTAGAAATCCGATTGCTGCAGCCAGACTATGAGCAGTGGTTTCTGTAGATGCCCGACGCCAGCGTCAGTCGATGGTAGGCTAATAGAAGGGATCCTACCATGTCCAGCCAATAACATAATGAAAATATTTCCGATCTGTGCATGATGTTCGCCTTTTCAGCAGAATGAAGATAGGCACTGCAAGTACGAACAACTTCATCATCGTCTAATTGATATTTGCCTTCCTCTGTTTCATTAGCTCTGACGAGCATGGTGAAAATGTCCTTTCTGTCACTTTCGTTTGTACCTTGACCACGTATTTCTTTCTTTCGGTCAAGGACTTGGGCTCGCATAAATTCCGACAGCTGCTCATACGCTTCACGCATCTCTCTGAATCTATGGCAGAGCAAAGTAAACATTCAACATGGTAACATGAATTGACGAGAACTCACTTGCGGAATGGTAGCCGCAGTAGCCATTTCGGCACCAACAAGAAAAGAAGATTTGAATCACCGACGACATGGATGGCTTGTTGTATAGTCATGCCACCATTCGGTGCAGTCGGAGGTGCTGACCAATTGAAAGACAGACCAAATCCGCATCTTGCAATGATTAGAAGAGCCAACTGAAAAACAGAATATCAGAGGTCGGATGTAGCTTCACCCTGGGTATATGGACCTTGAATGTCAATCTCTGGACAATGGGAACCTCGACTGTGTTCTTCGTTGTCCACCCCTCTTCCGAAATCATCTCGTAGTATGTAGCCAACGTTTCGGACCACACCATCTTATATCTAGGTAGTAATCAGCCGGACTTCGAACCACGGCAAACGTTATCCACAAATCATTGTTAAATGTCGGTCCGATGATGTGCCGATGTTTTCTCCAAATTTCTCCATCCGCTGCGATGATGTTCATTCCCCACATACTATCAAAATCGAGCGCGTGTCAGTGAGAGCAGTCCGAAACATGTTTCCGACATGACATACAGCAACGCGCGGCTTGCACCAAGCGGTTTGCAGAAGGCTGTCTTTTGACCCCCAACCGCAACCTGACGAGCCACATCCAAGTTCGATGTGCATATAGTAGGATTACCGAACATGAAAGGCACGAAAGATACGTTCTCGTTCTGGAAACTTTTATAGACTTGGCCAATATGCATAAATGAAGTAGTTCGCAGGGTAAATAATGCTTACGATGCGATTTCCACAGCCATACGAATTTGAGACCAGGGTTCCACCAGGTGGTTGGTAACATTACTCCAGGTTCCGCAAACGGCTGAAACGGAATTCGCATTCCAGGTAAATAGCTTACGGCCTGGTCATCAGTAATAATCAACCAAGAGATCATCGCACCCCAGAAAAATAAACACACCCGCAGACCGTTGAACAGCTTCATAATTCTTGAAACGATAAACACGCCCAGTACCGCCGTAAGCAGGCCAGGAAACAAGTTAACCTTGAAACCATGACCTAGAAACTGAAGTCGTATGTAAGAATCCGGACAGACAAACGGGCCAAGGACATTCGGACAACCCAGCGCCATCCTGATCGTGGAGGTGTTAAGAAAGAGTGGGTACCTAGTCTCCTGTAGGATAAGTCAAGACCAATAATATCACGTGAGGGAAGGGATGGCGACAAGTGATATATGATATATGACGGTTTCGACCAATTAGGATCTTCCTCAATCTTTTCGCGCTCATCTACGACTTCTTCGGGAATCCAGACGCGTTTCTGACACATTCTTCGACGCTACCCATCTTTTCCCGTCGACGTCTTAGTACCCTCGGACTGGTAGGACGACCTGGTCGCAGAATCTCTGGATGTCCGAGTTCTCCTCTACATTGGTGCTTATGCTAATATAATATATCATTTTTATGTTCCAGATGAAATTCTATCGCTTACTTGCATCTAACGGGCCCGCCGATAGTTTGAAGCGTGAGGCCGAAGGCGACGGGCTTACTGACGGCTTGGCTATTTGCCTAGGGAGGGATGCACATAGTAAGCCTTCCGTTGTGGTGTACGAAGTCAGCTGTAGCATCAGGTAGAGCCGGTCGCGCATTGGTCGACGAGGAGCTTAGTGCAGGAAAGTGTACTGGTCGGAAGTCGTACGAGGGAGATGCCGCGAGATAGGGAGCGAGTATTACTATCGTTGAGTAGGTGTTTGAAAATTCTTTTTACATCGTCTCAGACCGGCGGATTTGGACCTCCGGATTCCTGTTGGAGGTACACATGGTTCTCTTACGTCTACCTATGCAAAAAAGAGGTGAGATGTACGGTGGAGAGAGCCTTGCTGGTGTCGCGAGTTGCAAAAGGTGGGCGCTTGAAAATTTATCAGTCACATCAGTCATGTTCCTGGACATGCCGATTCAATCATTGAATGCTATCAAATACTCTTCCGGTTTCGCTGATGGTATGGTTATAGTGCGCAGCTCTACATACTCACATATTCAACCTCCTACTACGAGGCTAGGATTCAAGCTCATATACACCAGTCATGTGTATTTGGTATTTCCAGGTTAGATCAATGGACTCGCATCAACTTAAAATTTGATTAAAATTCAAAGTTATCATGATAAAACGTTGTCGCAACACAAGAACATGTAGTAACATACGGCTTCCTTATGTAACCAGAACTCTCAGCCGACCTGAACCATCGATATCGATTGTTTTGCAGTCGCCAAGTTTCTTTAGCTCGTTTTCATCAATGCATGCAGCCAGCAGCCTCATTACATATCCACAGGTTGGCCGGAACTGACCTTCTTCTCCGTGTGTCAGTTTATCTGCATCTACCGATACAGCAACTCCATATTCCAGCATTTGTGGAGGCGGTATAGATTGGAAGAGCAGGCTGCTGCAGGTATAGGAGCTTTTCTCAGCATTTTCTGCAAGGCGGGTTGCTGATCCGATCTCAATAACAGAATAAAATCGACCATTCGAAGCATCTCGAAGACACCACCTTTCTCCGTGACAGAAATTGGTCTCACGGAAGTAGATGCAAGAGTATTCAGCGAACAGACCTTCGGTGGTGCAAGTTGCATCGCATTTATTTGTTCCCAGCTGTATTCCCCCCTGACCCATGAATGACTTTGGAGCCCATCTGAAGCCTGGTTCATCCAGCTTCTGCCCCGAGACGAAAATGATGTTGGAGGGTAGGCTGCGTATCCTCAGAAATAGTGTCTTCATCCGGTCTTTAGGTGGGAGGTTGACCAACTCAAATGTACTGACGTTCAGCAGGCTCGATATAGCAATAGTTTCGTCCTCTAATTTACTGGATGTTCGCCCTCGAAGCGAGCGCGCCACGTCTCCGAGGTTAAAACCGCCTAGGTCTTTCTCAACGTAGTTCATTCGTTTCGACAAACGAAAGATCTCTGCCGCGAGATTAGTTTTGAGGACATCCAGTAGGTCTCCTCCCCCTGGCAGTAGCTCTCGAATCGCCGAGAACCCATCAGAGAATTCGAACACGAGCTTGCGGGCGAGACTCGCTTCTTGTAGAGTCCAGAGCCGCTGCATCCATACTGATGTAATGATCCGCAGTAGTTTCTCCTCCATAGGAGCGCTAAGCGAGCAGGATCGTATCCCAGCATCGATCACCAACACCACGGCGGCGTCTCTGTATGTCTGACCCATCAGACCTATAGCGCGTTTCCGCATGTCGTGATGCTCGGGGACGCAGAGTCCGTCCATCCAAAGTGCACCTCCAGAGACGAGTTGCCGCGTCAATGCTGACAGTCGTTGGAGCTGGCAGCTTGGAAGTCCTGCCTCTGTCGTGCTTCCGAGCCCGTCAGCCCACACGTGTGAAATGGCGACATAAGGAATGTCGGCAGCGTTACTGCAAGTCATCTCCAGCGTACCGCCAAACAAAGGACTGAAATCTGATATCTTAACAACAGGAACTCGCCAGTTGGAGAGAGCCTGGAAAACGGAGTCCAGTGGAGGCTTCGAAAGGGGGCATTTACATGTTTCAGGGGCGTGCTGGTTGGTGTAGTTGGCCGGGTCGATCGTATTTATAACGCACTCCATACGTGTGCAACCGTCGTGTCTCTGCCCCAAGCTACCACTACGGATGTACGGTTTGCAAGTGCTCGCATAGGTCAGCATGCACACGCTCTGTCCGAGTATCCCAACCGCATATGGGCACCACCCCTCTGCGATCATCTCTCTATCATACCGATCAATAGTCCCAACTATGAATGTCCAATCGATTCCCTCAGTCTCAGACGGTGGCATCAGAAACTGCCGTTTTGAGGAAGTCAGCGACTCGCCGATTGCGGCGATCGCGTATAGGATTGCTGCGACATCATCGTTCCGCAGCCCTGCCTTCCGGAAGCAGCAGAAGGCTGGTCGCCGGATGCTGATCATGAGGATCGCACGCGCCTGCTTCAGTGTCCTCTGCACGCGGCTGAACCACTGTTTCTGCGCTTCGGTGTCGGTTTCTCGCAGGAGACGAATACGACGTTCCCAATTGCGGAGGATGTCGGAAAGGTGAAGGCCGCTCAGGACAACGGTGCCGGTCGGCGTGTGCCGGAGGAGGATTTTTTCAGGTATCTTTTGCTCTGTGACAGCCTCTAAGAGGCCGAATGTGAGGTGGCTCTGCGCCAAAGCGGCATATTCGAGGAGGTTGGAATGAGAGGGCATGTTAGAAGACTCCTGCTGCTGCTGATGTTCGAGTGGTCGATGTTTTGGATAGTCACGAAAAGAAGACAGAGGATATCCGTCGTGCTTGCCTCCCAACCAGATTGTGTCTTTGAGAATTTTTGTTGCCGGCGGGGCGCACACCGCAGTGCGAGGGTCTGTTCTAGACATGCCATCATAGTATCTGTGCTGCATCAGGATGCGATCCATGCGAGGATGAGAGGAGACATAATGGATAAAACCTCGTACCGGGTATCTTCCAATTGTCTCTCTGCTTCCAATCTATCCACCTGTTTGTCAGGAGATATCAGGCATCAGCTCAGCTCTACGACGGAACTGTAAGATCGCCGGCATGCCTTCAAGAGATAAGGGTTCATCTCATAGGGATGGGAACCTGTCAAAAGGCCGGGTCAACCTGTGCTTTAAAGCACAGTAGAGGCTAGCCTAGCGACACTTCCTCAAAAGCAATGTCTTACAAATCAATATACCACATGATTTATGTATTCTGTCCAGGTGAATGATACGATGATACCGATTGTTCCAGGGTCTCGTGCCATGTCTGGAACAAACCCAGAGCCCGATTTGGCTCTGGCCAGAGCCAAATTA
>QFEU01001162.1:0-27437 GCA_003316345.1 Tricholoma terreum | reverse complement strand
AGGAAACCATAGTACTAGGCAGTCCCGACAAGAGCTGCGTCTTGAACGTGAACCTGTCCGGGGTACGTATCATCCTGGTGGCGTAGCGCTCCAGTTTGTGATAATAACTCATGACTCCCTCGCTGACGTCGTACCTCACTCGTGAGAAGTTATCGGCAGCGTCATGAGTAGCATTGTCGTGAATAAACCGGTCATACAGTCCGGTGATGACGTCCTTGAAGGTCCAAGTGGTACGATGTCGGTAGACTCCGTCCACGTTATCCTCGAACCACGTCAAGGCGGAATCTTCTAGATACATCCCTGTATATTCGATTCGCTCGGAGTCGTGGTCGGGACCACAGACCTTGCTCACTCTCAACCATCGAAGCAGCGCATTGAGCCACCGCTCAAATACTTCGGTGTCGGCACTCCCTCCATAGTTAGGAGGATTGGGAACTCGGGGTCCGTTCTTCCTATCGGGAAGGTGGATGGTAACCACAGAGACTTTATTGTCAATCTGTTCATGGAACTTGGAGTGCATAGCCTTCAAATACTTAGAAGGTCGTCTAACCCCTTTATCCCTGTAGGAATCCAGTTCGCCCAGGTATCCATGCCTGGATCGATGTGTCCCCGTACGAGTGTCAAAGGATCTCCTATCCCTCGAATATCCAGACGGCGTTTGCCTGGAGGTGTTTTCACCAGGAGCCGTCCTCGACCTAGAACGAGGTCGAGAGTTGGGTCGAAGGAGGCTGGCTTCTTCGAACTCTTCCTCCCCGTCGGTGGGAGGAAAGGATTCGTCTTCTTCGTCATTGCTCCCTCCAGAAGGAGAGGAGTCTCCATCACCATCACCTCCACTGGGTCCTCCTGGATCTCCGCCTCCAGGAGGGTCCTCTCTTCCTCCACGTTCCAGTGGGGGTGCTCTGGACGGTCCATGGCTGGTGGGTTCCCGAGAGGATCGGTGATTTTCATAAGGAAATCCTTCTTCATCGAACCTAATACCCTGATCAGGGATATTAGTATGATGACCTTCGCGCAGTGCTTCATCGCGAAAACGTTGAAGGGCCACCTTACTAGTCCCGTCGTAATGCACCGATTTTTTAGGTGTAGCGGGCTTGGACTGCTCATTAGGTTCTCGACGCGAACGTTCCCGAGGGTAGACGGTCGGATGAGAACGTTCATCTCTCCTGTCCCCTTCCGTTGGAAGGGGTACAGGTTGACGTGCCTGATTCTCAGCGTCGTGCTGGACCTGAGTGGAGAATTCGTGGGCGAACTCTTGGACTTCCCTCAACAAATGGTTGAGGTCATAATTATCCTGGTTCAAATACCCGTTGACTAATTCACGGGTAAATTCGGCGAAAGTTCTGGCCTTAATCTCCTCCTGGTTCGGGGAAGCGTTAATTGCGGGTTGCTTGTCCTCTCGTCTCTTTCTTCGACTGTCCTCGTCCATTGTAGTGGGCGAGGGTAAACGTACTGGGGAATCCGTCCATCGGGCTCGGGTTAATCGCGGTGTGATGAACTCGCGAGAGTTGGGGGCACCAGTTGAGTCCTCCCGTGGAGGTACAGGTCCGAGGGAAGGGGAAGGTTCACGAATCTCGGCCCTACGACTAGGCCGAGGGCTTTGTGGCAAGTCATGGGAAGATGCCGATCCTTTGGATAGGGCGTCTTCCTCGGCTTCCTCTAATTGATCCGTTTTGGCTCCTTCTGCCCCAGGGGAGCGCGTTTGATTTCTCCAAGGAAAGTCAGGACCAGTGGGCTCTTGGTGATTTTCAACCGTCGAGTGGGAAGGTCCCCCCTTCGGTTTACCACGAGTTGTCCTGGCCTTGGTCTTGTTTTTTGTAGAAGACATGTTGCAATAGGAACATATACTTTCTTCGATAGACTGTCGTGGATAGCGTCAGGATCGGATCACGAAGTGTATGAAATGAACTGTCGCCGGTGGCGTCAGGGTCGAATTTGATATTACGGCACCGTTGATGACGTTCGATGAACGAAGTCGAGCGGAAGTATACTCCAAGTATACAAGTAGAAGTGTTCAAAAAAGTGTAGTAAAGCGGAGGTTGAGACTTAGTTCACCCGACGAGAACACGTATAACGTATAATTCGAAGTATGAAAAGTCAAGTCTGTCTATCAAAATACGGACTGGTCCTTATAAAGGTACCAGTCGAGGCCATAGTCATTATACTCAAATATAGGTAAAGACTAGCAAACGGTCCGGTTTACCACAAATAGGAATGGACTGGGAATGGACCAGGACTTATACAAGAGAATTCTATATTATTTCCACCATCTAGGATTCCCAGTCCATTCCTGCCATTCCTAGGATTCCTTAGGAATCCACCAGGAAAAGGTGGCTTAGTGTAAAGACCTCGTCATATGCATCAATAAACCGGTGTGAACAATTAGCAAATCTTCGAATAGTGTCAGTAAATAGATTTATAATTAGAATAGATTAAAGGTTAAAGCATAGTACTTACTGGCGCATTGACTCAAGAGGAATTGCATCCAGGGCTGCCAGTGCATTTCTCTTGAGATGGTCTTCCCATGATTTTCCGCTTATTCCCCATGTGGCAGACGTGTTAGAGATGCCATGAGGTTTTACGAGACATGATGTGCCAAAATTAACACATTTACACACCATTTTGAGAAATTTGATCTCACCACACATTCTTACATAAAATTGACTATCTCAGACCATGTACTGGCTAATTTAAAACATTTCCCTGAAAACACTTTTTGTATAAAGTGTCTCACTACAATAATTTGTATTTTATAAAAAATTCCTTGTTTGGGACATTGTCATGCTGATCATGTGATGTTTGTTCGCTATGAATGAATTCTACCTTAAACAGTTACAGAACAAATTTATATGTGAGTGCCTTACTAAGCTACAGCTATTCTCATGGGGGCCTCAAAAACCAAACAACTACATAGCCAGTATCACCTACCAACTATCTGCATTTTGGCTCAGTAGCAAGGAAAGGGGAGCAAGCACCCCAATAATATTGAAAATATGGATTTTTTGGGTGGATTCATGAGTCAGGGGATTCACAAATAGAATTATCCTTCCTTTAGACTGAATTTCCCTAGCAATCAGATTGTCAAATAAGGCAGGGTTGCTATGTCAGCACCTGGTTGTTGATTAGTTCTGCCCTGATATTGGCACATTCCAGAATCCAGAGGCAATGCTGTGTCAGTCTGGAAGGAGACCTTTGCCAGTTTCCCTGGCAAAGAAACTGGTCAGCTGATGCCTAGTGCTAGTTGGCAATTGATAGATCTAACAGAACCTGTCCATTTCACCTCTCCACCACAATTCCTGTTGTAAATTGAGGTTTGAAGACTTGTGCAGTGCATCTACTGCTCTTTAAACGAATTGTGGCTGACTATTTTCTTGCCAGAATGTCCTTTGTTCCAAAGACAACAATGTAATGGTTGCTGGGGGTCAATTCATCAACATCAACATGTTGACAACCTATTACACAAACAACTGTGAGTGCTGGATGATACAGATACCTATCTTGCTGTGACCACTTGGAATTAGTGTTGATATTTGATATTCTGAAGGATCATATCACTATCCACACTACCTATAACTCAATGGAACATGAATTGGAGCATGCATTGGTCTGTCAGGAAGGGACTCATGAGGGCATCTTGAGAAACATCTTGGCCTGGTCCAGGGCATACCAGATACCCAGTGTGCTGGCTTGAAGGCCCCACCATATGCTGTGAAAGTGAAGTATCATATACTGATAACTATCACAAGCCTGTGGTGCAAGTACAGTGATACCAAGTGTACAGGGAGTAATGCAAGACTACCTGCCATCCCTTTCTCAATCCTCTGTATCTGTGATGCATTACATTTTATGCTTGTAATGCATACCTCATAAGTAGCTACCCCCCTTGTGTATTGCATCACTTTGTGGCCTTGATTCACTCTGTCCCTGAGGTGCATTACTAACTTCCTCTTGTGTAATGCATCATATTTATTGTGATTTGCTTCTCCCCCTCTGGTGTAATGCATATGCTTGTGATGCAATACCTCATAAGTAGCTACCCATCTTATGCAATACATATCTGCATGATGCATTGCATTTCATGCCTTGGCAGTCATGGTGATTTTATCAGTACCTTTTCATGTTGTGCTGGCATGAAATACCTTGTATTTACTCCCTCATGTAGAGCCATCCATGTCAAATATTTGCAAACATGTTCTCTGAGTACAAACAACAATGTTTGCCCACACTGCTCTCATAAGAACTGACACCAGGGGCAAAACCTAGGGCAGTTGAAACTCAACTGCCTTCGAGGCAGTAGGTGCGGCAGTTGTATTTAAAACCTTAGCAGTTATGTAATATAATTTAGATAATTTGAAAGTATGCAATGATCGACCTTTGATATTTGTTTGTTATCACTTGTCGTTGCCTGCTGATATGCTGCTGTGCAGATCACTGTCAAATTGCCTTGGACTTATATTCTCTGGAACGAGGATCCTTTCTTCCACCACGTGATTGCGCTGAATTCCTTTGTTCTCAATGTGTTTCGTGCCATGCACTGTACACATGTTCTGGCTTGATTGAATACCTTGATTCTTGACCACCACCATCCCAATGGCTAACTCTGATGCTCACATGCACCCTCCTGCTGATTCTGATTCTGGATTAGGGGAGGGCACCTCATCTGGTAACAAGTGCAAGCACTCACCAGACAGTAGCAGTACAGGCCCCAACTCCTCACGAGTGAAGAAAGCACACAAAGTGTTTGCTAAGCAACCCAGGAAACCCAAGAAACCTAGTGACTGGCACATGAGAAAGGGAGAGGTACCAAAAGAGGCAGAGAAAACAAAGGTGTGCAACGTTTGTTACATTGTATTTGATCACTTCACACTTGTCTGTATCTTAGGCAGCTCTTGAGCTCCATCTTCATGTCCTATGGTGTTTATCACACCAGAGCACTGTTCCGCCAAAGGTCACTCCTGAAGACAAAGTACCGTTCACTCAGCATTATTTGTCTGAAGCACAGCTCCAAAACTAGGTAACATCCAGTCTTGATGACAACTCAGGTAGGATACAAGATGCCAAAGCCAAGGTAGCTGAGCTCCTCAGCTCTCTTGAAGATGGGATGATTGCTGCAAATATTAAGTGCATCCAGGAATGTCATTTGTTACTCATCTTTAGGACTGTGGCATGCCTTGGACTTGCAAAGTGGGCACCTGATGTCCTGGGTGGTGATCCCAAGTCCATGTACAATCTACTCCACAAACATATTGCACTCAAGACATTTGAGCAGGTCTCAGCCGCATATGGGTATGGTCACATGGGAGCTAACCTGTCATGTGTCCATGACTTCACCCTCATGCGTAAACTTTTCTGAAGTTTTGTCTTCTCCTACATGTACAGGCTTGCAAAGTCAGAGGTAAAGAGTCCAGGGAGTGTTGTGAAGGGAAAGAAGATGACTTCAGTGTGGAAGAGACGTAATACTGTGTGTATTTTGTTTCCATTGAAATGTGGACTATACTGAGATACATTCAATAGCTTGCTAGTGACAGAGTTGATGTATTCAAAGCACAGGTTTTCAATGATCGAGTCTTGGCCTTGGCTAATGAAAACGAGGCCCATTCTGATGATGAGTTGGCAGAAGGGGGCCCAGACTCAGTCTACCACATCAAGGAGAAGGAGGGTCAGGCAACAGGGGTAGCTACATTCTTCCGTATGGCAGACAAGCAACGCCAGCGGATGAATAAAAGCAAAAGTGGTCACTTCAGGTGAGTTCAAGTGTCATTGCCTTTTATCATTGGCTAATTTAATAATTACAGAACTGAGCGACGCCGTGAAGAACCTTCAATGCCAAAGCAATCAAACCTTGTGGCACTACCAGAGTCAGTCCCAATTGATTGGTTTGATCCAATCTACTGAAATGAACACCTTACACTCCGTGAGCATGCTGATTACACCTGGGATGGATGGTGTGTTGCTCTGCCTGGTGATCCACAGTTGTACAGCACCTGGTCTGCATGTGTGGCATGGAAAAATCTGCCAGAGCACGAGTTCATGGAGAAGTATGGGAATGATGTGTTGAAACAGTATAAGCTGCCTACTGAGCAGGAACTGGAACAGCTTGACCAATATGATGAAGAGCAGGAGGGGCAGGCAGAGGGGGCAGAAGAGGGGGATGATGATGATGATGGTGATGACTAGCCTGGGGCTGCAGCACTTCTATGCTTTCCACTAATAATCAGGACCTATTTCAATTCTATGCCTATTTACTTACTATGGTCTCTTTAGTAGTATGCTCTATGATTTCTCTATGATATGAACACTTCATTTAATACAAAATTATGATATTTATTCATTAAAAAGAGTTACAAAAAAAAGATCATCACTCCCTGTTTCCACCCCGCGAGCAGTTGCTCACAGCAGCAGGTGGGGGAGCTATGGTCATTGTGGTGGCCGTCGTCTCCCCATCTCCATCCTCATTGCTTGTTGGGGGTACTGTGGTGGTAGTGGTGGTGGCCGTTGTCATCATTGTCGAGCCTGCTCTCCCCATCATCATTGCTTCCCATGTTCACCCCACGAGCAGTTGCTCATGGCGGTGGTTTGGGGTGCTGTGGTGGTGGTGGTGGTGGTGGTGGTGGTGGTGGTTGTCATCGCCGAGCCCACTCCTCATCCCCATCCTCGTTGCTCCCCGTTTCCACCCTGCGAGCAGTTGCTCGTGGAAATGGTTGGGGGTGCTGTGATGGTGGTGGTCATCATCGTTGTCGGGCCTGCTCGTTGTTCGTTGGGGGTACTGTGGTGGTGGTGGTGGTGGTGGTCGGGGGTGCTGTGGTGGTGGCCGTCATCATCATCATCTAGCCTGCTCCCTCCCATCCTCGTTGCTCCCCATTTCCACCCTGTGAGCAGTTGCTCATGGCAGTGGTTGGGGGTGCTGTGGTGGCGGTGGTTCAACGTTGTCGTCACTCACAGGCGTGGATGTCGTCTCATAGAGAGTGGGGTAGGCAGAGGGTGCCATTAGGGGTGTTGTCGTTGTTGTTAGCAACCTCACCCCACCCTATGAGCAGAGGCTTGTAGCAGTGATTGTGGTGTGTCATGTGTCGTTGTAGGTATGCACATGACGTGGCAATTTTGCAGCCACGCAATTCGCCGTTTGCTGTTGATGCAGTGTGGGATCGGCGTTGGCGGCTGTTGACAGAGCTGGGAGGTGGCGGTGTCGACAGTGAGGACCTAAAAAGTAAAGAAAAATGATATTAGTTAGTTAATTGGAACGGGGGAGAGAAAGGAATTTACTGTGGGCCCAAACAACATCGTTTGGGCCCGTTTCATGTGATGTGGCCAGCTCCTCCTCCCCACTGCATTTCTTCTCACTGTTTGTCTGTTCCCTCTGCTGTACATTCCCCCTGTTCCCCCTGCCTCCTGTCATTCCCGGTGTGTCCATGTTGTCGTTGCCATCATTAGCTGTTTCTTGTCCCGTGGTGTCCCTGTCCGTTAGCACCCCCCCTCCACTCCACAAGCAGTTGCTCGCAGCAGCGGTTGGGGTGGTGGTGATGGTGGTGGTGGGGGAAAACCTGTAAACAACAAAAATAAAGTTAGTTGAATAAAATAAAAGAAGATAAGAAAAGCGACATACCTGGGGGCCGTTTCGTTCACCAGTGTGGGCAGCCTACAAAATCAGTTAGTTGTGAAATATATTTTGATCGAGTTCAATTGTTGTCAGCTGTGTTCCCACAGTTTCAATACCTCATGACCAGGCCCTGCATGAGAAGTAAGTTCAAGTTACCATTGAGTTACCAGCATGGGCCCAACTTGGTGAATACCTGCACCTGTGCTCAAATAATAGGAAACTACTATGAAAATTCAACTAACATGTTTCCCAACAACAGGATATATTGAGTTGAGTGGATACAAATGTACAATTAAATACTTGTCCCTAAGCATCCACTGGCACTCCTGCTCTTGTTCCTATCTACATCCTCTATTTGGAGCCCAACAAACAACTAGCACCTCTTTTCCAATATTGTAAGTCCCTAATGGGTGCTGTAACATTACAACATGAGTAATGATATGAGCAGGTTCAATAATGATATTGGTGTTCGAGGGGATTGCATCAACAATCCGGGTCATAAATCCAGGATAATATTTGAATGCTTCTTTTCCTTCCTGTTGTTCAGATAGTGGTTGATGTGGGCACACATTTATGAAGATCTGCATTGTGCCTCCTAGTAGAAGCCTCCAAATTTGTTGAATAAAGCCTGTATCATGAACTTGAGTCAAAGGATTGTAAAACTGTATGGCACTATTTCCTTTGTGTGATCTTTCACAACTAAAGGTACATTCATCTCGGTGGATCTCCATAAGATGCTGAGCTTGTGGAGGAAGAATAATGCTGTTTAGAGAATGGGGAAGATCAGAGTAGGCTTGGTAGGGCCTTCCTGTCTAATGAAGGTAATGAAGCAGCCCATTATATTCTGCATCTAGAAGACTAGAGGCCTTCTCTAGAATTTCTGCCACTTCAGTAGACTTCAGGGGTACTGGTGGATCATCTACTGAAATGTCAACTGGCTCCAGAATGTCAGACAACTCTTTCATAGCATTGTTGCTGTGCAGTAAAGCATCAAGATAAGCTCTACGACTCATTTGGCAGAGCATTGTTAAATCCAAATCTCCTGTAATTGATATTAGCTGCTAGCTTTATATAAGTGTAAATAAACATACGAATATGGTGATTAGTATTAATGTTTTGCAATATTCCATTCCATTCGCTCTCCTGAAAACTCACTCAATGAAGCCAAAGGACCCCAGTATTTGAACAGTGAGCCATTATGCATGGCATAGTGGTGATTTGGCTTGGATGGATGATAAGGAAAGAACTTTTGAATTGCAGTCCAATACCAGATATAATGCTGAGTATGGGCATCAGCATCAGCATTTGAAGTCTTGAATGCAGCAATAATATTTGTAGCTACAACAAGGTTATAGAGGCACTCAAAGTGTTGGTGGTGAAAGTCTGTAGCAGCAACAATATACCAGAATTCAGGAATGATGAGAGGAAAAATGCATGTAAAGAGAGTGAGATATTCTCTTGCTTTGAGCTTGCCATGACTTGGTTCACCCAGATTGACTGGTGGTCATTGTATCCATGTTGGAAGAGTAATGTCTCAAATGCAATCCTGTATTGCCTGTAGCTCTGAAGGTGTAAAGCTGAATGGTACTGTGTCTGCAGGAATATAGTCACTATCATCATCATCATCTTCATCATCAGAATTGAGATCATAGGGAACTGGATGGGTTTGTGTAACTGTAGAGGTTGAGGATGATTCAGACAGGCTTGAACCAGCAGTAAATGAGGAAGATGGTGAGGGAGACATAGATGGTGGTGTATGTTGTATTGGGATTATCATGGTAGTCTCATATTCAGCTGTTTCCTGGAAAAGACCTTCCAACTCTTCAGCAGAGTCTGATACATCCTCTTCAGTCAATTGCTCATCAAGCTCTATTTCTTTAATCTTCTGGCTTTCATCCTCATCTTGTCCAATTCTCCAGAGCGAGCGAAGATGATGCTGTAAAATGCCCTCAAGCCAGTTGTGCATAAAACCTAGAACAACATGTTTGACTGGGTCCCAGTATGGCAAATGATGCAATAGAGTCCACCATACACCATTTGACTTTGATAGAGCATTCCGGCCAGCCTTGGTTGTCTGATTAAGCCATGCCTCTGCTTGTGCTCGCACCTGGGCACCATTACATAGTTCCCAAGATTGCATATTAAGGTCTTCCAGCTGATGTTGGATACAGAGGCAGAAAGAACAAAACATTGTGGCACCATGTGCTAAAAAGCCACTAACCTTCTGACTTCCCTCCAGATCAGCAATGACAGGTGCAATTTTTGCTTGCACAGGAATACCATTGGGATGTCTGGATGTTGGCACATTTTGACCAGGTGCAACACCATATTTGGCAACAAAAGTAATAACAGGATCAAGAACATGGTAGGGTCAGGAAGATGAGGTGGAGGTGTGAGACCAGCAATAAAGATATTCTCAGGTTGATACCGGAGATTGAAAGGTAAATTCCAGCAATAAAGCAAAATTGCACCACAGGATACCTTTTTACCTATATGTAATATTATTAGCCATATTAGTATATAATTTCTTAACAACTTACCAGCAATCTTGTTTGTGTGAGGGTTGTACCAATCAACATAAATTCCAAAGAGTAAATGATAGGGAGACTGGAGAAAGCCTAAAATATCATTCCAAGCAGGGCTACCTTGGATATCATTGATAGTGGCACCAAAGACAGCCAGAGGATGATTTATACAGTCATGATAAGTCTTGTGAAGAGAGTCTTCTATGATCTGGCAGGACAAAAAAAATTGAAGCCAAGAATCGAATGATTGTATACTGTACAGCTGGCATGGAATCCATTTGGGGCCATTCTGGGTATTCTGAATTTTCCAGAGATTTGTATTGCATGCACGTGATCTTGGAGACTCCTTCCACTGACATTTCCAAGGAATTGGACAAGGGAAGAGGGAAAGGCACTGGGGACAGCATGCCGTCCAGATGATCTCTGGTTCAGGGCAGTGAAGCTGATAGGCTGTACAAACATCATGAGGAAGTTTGACATTAGAAAGTTTGATAGCAAATCCTGATTGATATCAAAGCAATGCCAACAAGATAAAAAGTTGCAGACATGATAACCTGAATTGCTTGTAGAACTTTGTTGGTGATGGCATGACTTATACCAGCTCTGGTGTGGAGCCAGATGACAAGAAGGCAGACCATCTTTATAATAAGTGTAGTGGAAAAGTTGATATCTGCACTATACTTTTCAACTATATTCTTATAGAAACAGTTTAGCACTTACCTGTTGGAGAATTGGAAGCTGTAGATTTTTTTGCTGATGAACTTGAGGATGATTGTGGCTTCTGTCTTGCCAAGGCAGGGTTTTTATCCTGTTTCTCATGCATCAAACAAGTTGGACCACTAACAGACTGGCCTGGTTGTTCAACACCATGAATGGAGACAGTGTTCATGCTGCAAACTGTGCATGTACATATAACTGAAGGCATTGTTGAGCGAAAGAGGAAGGGAATGGAAGAAAGAAGTATTCGTGGCACTAACTGCTACTCCAGATTTATGTGAAGTATGTAACCTGGTAACAAGAATAATACAACAAAAGTTGTCGCACCACATGATGATCAAATGATTAATGATATATATTGATAATGATCACAAGGGCAATATTACATAATTACCCTATCAACTGCCGTACTCACTGCCTTGAAGGCAGTTGAAACTCAACTGCCCTAGCTTTTGCCCCTGGTATGAGTGTTTTCAAACATTTCCTCTAATGAGAGGGCATATTTTGTATTACATAATTATTATGACTAGAAAAAGTACATCAGGCATAGGGAATAACATGGGTACAGTGAAAACCATGGTGTTTGGGTCACAGGGTCTGCAGGTACGGGTACAGTGTTAGAAATTGCTGACCTGCTGATTACCATGACCCATTTCATAGTGTCATGGGTTTGCACAGGTACTATGGCAACAGCTGAATGTTGACCAATCAACATCACCCACTCACTCACCAGCCACCACCATCCCTCCTTCATCCACCAACCACCACCTCCACTCCTTCAAGCCCCACTGCCACTGCTCTCACAACTTCCATGGCACCCAACAACAATGGCGGAGGAGTGGAAACAGGACCCAAATGACAGTTGAACATTGTTTGGGCCCCAGATAAGTTTTTTTCTTATTTCTTTGTGTTTCTTTTTACTAATCAGCTTTGCTTTAGGTCATTTAACTTATATGAACAGTATCCACCCTAAAAAACCCCATGGCCAAACCCCACACCCCACATCATTCCACTGCTGTGAGCCCCTGCTCGCAGGGTTTGTATGACCCTGGGAACAAGCAGATGATGGAGGAATGATGAGACAATGAACAACACTGAATGAAGACAGCAACAGCGGGGTACACAAATGCCAGGAACCAACACAGATGGGCCCAAATGACGTCTATCATTGTTTGGGCCCTAGATGAGTTTTTTGTCATTTTTTTGTCATTTTTTTTTTCATTTCTTTTTACTAATCTATTGTATTTAAATTCTGTAATGACATACCCATACCAGAATAGGCCAGGACATTCCATGTCACTGCTGTGAGCCTGTGCTGGCAAGGTGCATAGCAGGGTGATGACAGGCAATGAACAACAGGAACAATGACAATGGAGGACAACAAAAAAATGAGGAAAAGGAACCAAAGATGGGGGACAACAACAACAAGATGACAGGAAGATGACATGGAGGAGAGAAAGATGAACATGGCCCAAGAGACATTGTCGACATCTCTTGGACCATAGGTAAGTATTTTTTTCTTTGTTTTTCTTTGTTTTTCTTTTCTACTAACTAAATTGAACTACTGGCAACAGGGATGACAATGGGAAGGCACAAGCACCAAGCATCCACCTCTACCACTGCAACTCACAGAGTGGACATTGGGTGCTATGACGATGAGAATGCCCAGCAACGATGGATGACCCAGCACACAGGCACAATGACAATGATGGGGAGAATGACAAGCGACAAGAACACCGTTGCCCCCCACTCTCTATGCAAGGGGAAGGTTTCTTTCTATGAGGGCAGGGGATGCAGAGGTCAGGTGCAATGACAAGGGGCAGGGGATGCAAACAAGGGGCAGGGGATGCAATGACAAGAGCCAGGCACAATGATGAGGGGTGGGGGATGCAATGATGAGGATGCAATGACAAGTGCCAGATGCATCAGCAACACCTAACTGCTGCCACAAGCATGGCAGGGGCCCCTCCCATTTTTTGTGAGGGAGGTTTATTTATTTATTTCTATCACTAATTAGTTTTGTGGCCCTTCAGCCCTTGTTAATTAGTTTACTAAAAAAATTAATGCTTGTTGCAAATGTAAGATGTGATTCACATAAAAAAGCCTTATTGTCTGGGTGTGGTTAAGTTAGTTGAGGGTTATGCAATACAAATACACTATGTTGAACAATAGAGAACATCAAATACAAGGCAAAAAAAGAATTAAAACAATGGTGTATAGTCATGGTGTTCCTGCAGTGTTTCACAACAAACCATGATAAAAACTTGTCACTGTGGTTATGGTGTTAGAACAGGTATGGGTGTGGTGTGTGAAATTTTACCAATGGTGTGACCCATGTTACACCCCTAATTGGGCAGGATTGAACACAAGACCTTATGGAATAATAGAACATAACCCAACACACAACCAGCAAGCCAAAACATCATAAGATATAAGTGATCAGATAGATATATATTGATGGTGCTTATATACTGCACATAAATCATTGCACATGTTACATGCCCCATTATGTGTGTTCCCTGACCTCTGCTGCATGGCTCAAGACAAGTGTAGCATAAACAGAGGTCCATCCAGTAAGCAGACCCTGAAATGAATAGACAAGTACCGAAATGGATAGGCGAGTAGGCAAACATGCTACCGACTATATAGACCATTTTACTAATAGTAAAAAGAACCAAGAAGAGAAGTGGTGGATGGGCCACAAAAAATCAAAAGTCCTGAAGACTATTTGATGCTGCAGATGCACCCAAATAAGATATAGATGATGAAAGGAGCAACCAAAGTTGCTACTCACTGTGAGAATCCAACTGGATGAGGTAGCAACAGCTAAGATATACCACCAGCTGGACCCTGTGAGGTGAGTTACTGAGTGCATAACTTATGAAGAATGGTGGAGACCCTCACAATGTAAATAGCTCTTGAAGTATGAGGTGGAACCTTGAGGTGAAGCCTTAGACAACAACTAAGTGTAGGAGTGAGATTCTGGACCAACAATGAGTGTAAAGCACTTACCTGTGCTGCTTGTAGATGAGATAGAAGTCAAAGAGAAAGCAACACAGGAGACCTCTTAATCATGCTGAAACATTCTATAGCCCAGCATCTGCTAGACCCTAGCACCTGACCATGAACTACACAATTAGAAGATTGAGTGGAGCTCAGCATGGATAGCAGAGCTAGATGTGAGGTGGCTTGGAGTGGCGCAGAGGCCTACAAAAAGGCTCCTTACCCTTAGAACCTGCCTTTACGACAAGTAAATGACTACAAAAACTACATCATGGACATGTGTGATGATTTATGTGCATTATGCAAGCATCATCAACAAATGTTGAAGTCCCCACATTATTGGCATCAATATATATCTATTTTATCACTCACATCTCATGATATTTTGGCTTACTGGTTGTAAGTATTGGATTATGTTCTATTATTCTATAAGGTCTTGTATTCAATCCTGCTTGATGTACTTTTCTAGTCATAATAATTATATAATACAAACATATGCCCTCTCGCCAGAGGGAATGTTTGCAAACATGCAGTTCTCACAAGGGCAGTGTTGGCAAACATTGTTGTTTGTACTCAGAGAAAATGTTTGCAAATATTTGACACAGACTAATGCATCATATTTGATATTCCATCTGCTACTTGCCACCTTTCTCATGAAGCATCCCTTCTATAATTATGCCATAAATGTAGATCAGTGAAACTTGAACATTACATCTTTAGGGATGTGTCCAGGCTTGCAATGTATTATAAGTGAGTACCTCCATCATATAATGCTTTTACAATATACATCACAAATTGTGAAGCATCTGAGAACTTGTGACCTTAGCTTGGTGATGTGGATGTGATGTATCAGTTACATAACAAATCTGAGCATGCTGACAGAAAAGTTCAATCACCTGCCAAACATAATTCAGATGTGTGCATAATGCTTCATTGTAAAATATCAGAGAACTTCCAACCTTAGCTTGGTGATATGGGTAGGGTTTGAAGGTCCAGTTAACATAACTGGAAAAGACCGTGGACCAGACCAGACCGTAACCGATCAGGACCGGACCCACGGTCTCGGTTACACTCCATCAGGTCAATGTCGGTCTACGGTCTTACTAGCATAACTACATATGTTGGACCAGTAAGAACCAGTTTAGACCGGTTACAGACTGGACTGCTGGTCCTAGTACAGGGCCAACCAAAATCTACATACAGTATTCTAAATACATTGCAGGTGTTGTAGGTATGCTGCGTGGGATACAACAAACATCAAAACAAACATCCAATAAGCTAATGTGGCAAGCGAAGTCTTTTACTCTACTCCTACCATAACATGGGAAGGTCTGCTACCAACAAGGGACAGTCAAAGCCAACCTTGAAAGCTGCAAAGAAAGCGAAGGCAGCACTGAAGGGTAACACAAAGAAAACGGCAGCTCTGAATGTGCAAGCCAAAAATACTTCACAGAAGACACAAGGCCGTAAGCGACAGGCACCTGAGAGCAGCGAAGAAGGAAGTTCAGATAAGGAGCCTGTCCAGAAAACCCGATCTCGAAAGAAGGCAAAGCAGGCTGAGCCCGAACCTGAGCAAGACCATGATGCAGAGGAGAATGTTGATGAAGATAATGAGGAAGAAGTTGAGGGAGGACCAGGGTCAGATATAGAGATGAACACCGGTGATGATGAGGCTGGGGAACAACCTGAGGATCAGGGACATGAGGTATGAGACATATCTCAAAGGATAACATCATGCTTACCATAGTAGGCAGCAAGTGATCTTGAAGACCGACACCATACCGAAATTCCAGAGCTGTTGATTGTAAAGAGAGACAGCACGCGGGACATGTTGACAATATTTTCGGAGCGTGTCACCACGAAGTTCAAAGAAGGAAATGTATATAAAACTGTAACGGGGCGGTGGTGCCTTCCCTGCAAGTAAGAATACTCAATAACATTGTATACAAACAAAATGATACTCACAATCTTGTAGGACTGACCCAAAGCGAAAGGGCGGGATACGGGGAGCATTTTTCGCAGGTGGTAACTCAACCTGTCGGGTCCATATATGTCAGCATTATTTACTCTACAGCGAACGATGCAAGAAGGAAAAGATACCTGAAAATCACCATGCAATACCTCGGGCTTTGCTGAAGGAGAGAGAGGAGCAGGAGAAGGAGAGAAAGGAGGAGAAAAAGCAGGTGACGTTGGATGGCAAATTTGAGAAGTTGAAGAAACCAATAGAATATATGTGAGACAATGTTCTGCATGCTGTGGCACAGTTTATCGCATGTGATGACCAGGTAAGACTTGAAAAAGCTGGACTATTTACATACTGACATTTGGATGGCTTAGGCACTTGTGGTTGCGGACAAGGTAGCATTTCAGAATTGCCTCATTGCGATGCGACCAAATACACGAGTGTCGGGCCTGCCTAGCACCCATGATGTTACGACATATATCCACAACAAATTTGTGGAACGGTTGAATGAGCTGAAAACTGATATTCTCGTGAGTAATGAACATGCTGAGCTCATCTAGGTTTAGATGACTCACAAAATTTTGCACAGGCGGCCCCAGGTAAAATCTCAGCTACCGCAGATGGATGGACAGCTGACAATACAAAGGCATCATTTCTCGGGATGACAGCACACTGGATCGAGGTGAAGGACGGAATGTGGAGGTTGCGGTCAGAAGTAGTCGGTTTCCAGGGGGTATCAGGAGAACATAGTGGATGGAATCTGGGACACTACTTTATGGGGCTGTGTGACCGTGTGGGTATATGTAGTAAAGAAGGATCAAAGGTACGATCGTTGATAATCTCCCTGTAGATAAGACAACAGTGACTGATTTCATTTATTCGACCAGCTATATACCGTGACGTTGGACAATACGTCGAACAACAATACCAGCTGCGAGACTATTGAATCACTACATGCCCGATGCAAGTACGCGCCCTGGAAAACTGAAGAGAATCAACTACCGTAAGTCCACACCATCTCTAGGTCTGATCAACGCTCAATTCAAAATTGCAGGTGTCTCAGTCATGTTGTCAACCTCGCCAATGTTGCCATGATGACCCACATCACAAAGATCGCCGCCGTTGAAAATGCTACCACCATTTGGGAGTATGATCCCGACCTGCCAGACAACCGCGTGCTTGGGGGATCATTGGATGTCATTGCGGCAATCTGTACAATCACCATCAAGGTACTCAGAAGTCAGATGCGCACTTGAAGAATTTCTAACCTGCTATTTTATTAGATTCGAGCTTTTGGTCAACGGATAGAGTACTTCGAAAAGCTCCAGATTCAGTGCAAGATCCCTCATACTCGCAAAATCCCGCTTCACAGCAATGTCCGATGGGGTACCGCCCACGGAATGCTCAGCTGTTCATTTTACCTTTGTCAGGTGAGTCTAGATTATTATCAATTTGTTGCTATGACTGATCCTGAGACCTTAATCCAGCCAATTACTCTGGTTCTTAGATCGGCTGATGATCTCTATGGCCCGATCACCACTCTGTGTTCAAACGGACACATTGTCAAGAAGATTCCCTGGATCGCATTTCTACTCGGTGATAATGATTGGAAATGGGTGAGGGATGTCAGAGACATCTTACAGGTACACCATTTGAAAGGTTTTAACCTTTTCATCTGCTAATCTTTTGTTCTAGGATTCAAACAAAATTCAGCAATACTTCTCGTCAGAACGATTACCAACGCTCTGGCGTGCGCTTCCTGCTATTGAGGAGCTACAGACTGCCTGGGAAGCAAAGCTCGACTCATTGGATTTTTTCGACTACCATCCTGCAATCAACGACGGATTAGATAAACTCAAGAAGTATTACTCACGCTTTGATAACAAACCAAGCTACATTCTAGCACTAAGTAAGTTTCTGAGTATTTTCACAATTGTCAAGCCAAACTGATTGCACCAGTTCTTCATCCATACTACAAGCTTGCGTATATACAGCAAAATTGGGGTGGCATGGCTGAACAGGAAGAGGAATGAGCAGCCGGAAACCCCAAAGCAATAAACTGGCAGGATAAGGCTGAACTGGTATTGGAGAAAGCGGTCCGTTTTGTTTCAGTTTCACAGCAAGGTCATATTAACATTTTTTAGATGGAAAAGTACTGGAAAGCCCGACCACGCGCACGCGCACACGCACCCTCTATGGTTCAAACCCCTCAAGACAGTTCCGCCACGTCCAGCATCGTTCTGTCAGATTTTGATCGATACCGTCAAAGTCTCGTAACCAAGGACGATGATGAAGGGTGGGCATCAGAGAAGCATCGTTACTTGAAGGAGATGCCGGCTGATGTTACAAAAGACACTGATGTCGTTGAGTGGTGGCAGGTATGTGCATCATTACCTTACATTGAATATTTCTTCGTTACTGATCTTATCAACAGGATCATGCTAAGTTATATCCAACCCTCACCCGTATTGCCCTCGATGTCCTACCATGCCAGGCATCATCCGTCCCCTGCAAGCGCCTCTTTTCATCAACTAAACAAGTTGCTGATGATCGACGATCGCGTTTGGGATCAAAGAGGTTCGAGGAGCTACAGCTGATGAAATTTGCATGGCGCAACAATATCACGGACCTTGCTGTGTGGAATTCGGCTCAGGTAGAGGTAATTGATATCGAAGAGTTAGAGGAGTTACTTGCGGCGGACCTTTACGCAGATGAATTGGACACTCTGGAAGATGAAATCATTTTATTAGATTGAAGTTATATTACAATTAGATAGACTCATAACACACAACGCCCACTAATGTTTTTGCTCAGGAGAGCTATTCTCCAAGGCCGCCCAGAAGCCCGATTTCCCTGGACTTGATAAGATAATGTGATAACGATGTTTTCAGGCGGCGATTCAGTACTACTAATGATTTGTGGCCTTTCACCTTCTTCTGTTTCGTCCACATTCTTTGTTTTTTTGTCTACAACCTCCGTTCTTTGTCAACGTCTTTCCTTTCTTTGACCACCTTGTCCCACTTTTCCATGGCATTGGCACCCAATGACTCTCCAGCTCCTACTGTGAAACCTCATGATTCAGAACCACTTCAGGCTTATGTGAATGATGTGGCGGATTCCAATGCAGCTGTGTTGAACAACATTCAATGATGGACCGTAAGTCATCATTACAGTATAATGCCCTTCCGTTGCTGATGCTCCAGTAGGCTAGACAGGTCGACTATCCCCATCTCATGTCACTAGCTGTCCAACAATTCCAAGCAACGTTGACTACGGGTCAGCATTAGCCGGCTTCGTCTGCATGCCCATGCGGTGTACCTCCCCGAGAAGTTTAGTTGCCATTCTTATGTGATGGTATGTTGCTTGTATATTCTATGTTATCTCTTTCTAATGATGCCCCATAGCCTGCACCTTGCACAGTTTGGAACTATATTACTTCGTCATCACTATGCTATGTTCATTCCTGCCCTGCCTATTATTCCTCAGTAATACTATACTTCTGAGTCATTTACTGCCCACAATATAGTTTTTTTTGCTTAGTGTAGTTGTAGGGTACATGTTTGGTGCGAAGGACCAGTCTCAACTGGGGGTATGACTGGTCTTGACCAGTTATAGACTGGTTATGGTAGGGACTGGTCTGGACCAGTTAATGGACCGAGACTGGACTGATAGTAACTGGTCCTTGGTGGTCCAGTCCTGGTCTTAATTGCCTTGCAGAGTAGACAGACCGGTTACAGTCCCGGTCTTGTTGAAAACGGCAAAAAGACCGGACTGGACTGGACCTTCAAACTCTAGATATGGGTATGATGCATCAGTTATAAGACACAGCTCCACATGCTGATCAAAAGGTTCATTACCTGCCAAACATAATTCCGATCCACAATGTCTCAACATAGATGCTACATTATAGAATATCTGTTGCTACAGTTGAAACTAAGGCAGAATGAGAGATACCTTTCTGGAGGTTTTACACTCCCCCTTCCTAAGTCCAACAGACTCTGATTGAACTCTGATCAGACACTCAGACAGTCCTAGGACTGTCCTCAGACATTTTTTGGCTGGGAGTCCTGCCAAATGAGCCAATCCAGTTCTGGCAAAGTCCAAGCTTGTCCTAGGACTATCTGCTCAGATGCTTGGAGTCTGAGCAGACTCATTCTCAGACAGTCTATGGACTGTCCAAGTTGCCCAATTTATAAGGTGAAAAACAAATACAACTAGCAAGATTTGAACCTCTGACTTAGCACAGCAAATGCATACTGAAACCACTAGACTAATGAACCATTGCAGATAAGCATATTGTTTACCTTAGATAGCATTGGTGCATCATGTGATGACAAAGCATGTGGCTGCATCACCAACATTGCCAGCTCATCACTCCACCACCACCATCATCAATGACAATCATGCCACCACCTCACCTCCTCTCTTATTTCCTCTCTACCACCACCATCCCCACTTCATCCACTCTACCCACCTTCATTTCTAGCCCCATTCCACAGCCACAAAGAGCTGCAAATGAGGTAAAGAGACCCAATACAGGCCCAAATAATGCAATCATGTTGTTTGGGCCCACAGATAAGTTTTTTTTTTGTTCATGTCTTTTTCACAAACTAACTAACTTGTCTCCCAGGTTATCTACTACTATTCACAAATGGCAGAACATGGGCCCAAGATAAGTTTTTTTTTTTCATTTGTTTCTTTTCATAAACTAATATATTTTTTGTTTTGTTTTCTAGGTTGTATTATACTCATAACAAGGGACAGACATGTGACAACCCCATGCCAAATGCTATCATGTCACAATGCCACACCACCCCTTCCCAGCCTCATGAGCAACTACTCATGGGGTGGTTGATGGGTGGAATGACAATGGGAGCTGAGATGATGGTGGACAGAGATGAAGGAGATGGAGGTGACAGGAATAGAGATCACAGAGAGGAGAGATAACAAGAAATGGAGACAAGGGGACAGAGATGGAGGGCTACACCAGCTGACAACACCCATTACAATGAACAGGCAAGGAGGAAAAGGGGAAGGGGACAGGAACAGTGAAACAGCAAAGAAGGAGGGAACAATGCCATCACATGACAACAATAAGGATAAGGTGAGGACAGAGATGAGGGGAGGGGTAATGACAATGGGGAGATAAATGACCACTGCCAACATCCAGCACCCCCCACCACCACTGTGAGCAACTGCTCATGGGGTGTGAGAATGCGTAGATGACAAGAGAGGAGAGATGACAAGAGAGGAGAGATGACAGAGGGAGACAAGGAATGGGGAAACAAAACAACAACAACAATGGAGAGGGGGGAAATGGCATAACAAGGGGATGCCAAACCCAAGATCAGCACCCCTCACTGCTGCTGTGAGCAACTGCTCACAGAGTGGATATTGGATGTGAGTGGAGGAATGACAAGGAGGGGGGGGCACAGGTTGACAATGAGAGGGGGAATGAGATGATGATGGGGGGACAGGGGGGGATATACCACCACATACCACTACTGCAAGCACCTGCTTGCAGGGTGGATGATTGAGGGTGAAGAGATGAGAAGGAGGGAAGACACAGGAAGAGGGAGACAATGATGAGAGCAGGGAGAGGAGATGACAACACCCACCCCACAAAGCACCCCCAAACACTGCCATGAGCAATTGCTTGTGGGTGTTACATCCATAACTTCCAATGGGTTTCTGATTGGAAACCTGACTGCAACTCTGTTCAGCTGTATTTTTATATTACTTTTTATTGATACACTTATTACATCACATTCCACTCCACTCATTAATATAGGTAGCTTAGTTACATTACTACGGCCTGTGCACATGTTATCCATGTCAGACTTTCTCAGAAACACCGCCTAATTACCTATCTAGTATAAAGCTTAGCTACTATCACTAGTGATCTGAGGTCAGATCAGAGTGACTAGAAAAAACTGGAACCTGACTGAACTTGACTGCTTACTGACCTGACTGCAGTCAGGGTCAGGCCAAAGTTCATAAAAAATCAACAAGTCAGGTCAGATTAGCTCAAAATTTAAAATATTGATAACCAGGTTCAGTCAGGTCAGTAGCAAATTTGGGGTAAAAACTGAACCTGACTGAACCTGGGAACACTAACTATCAATTGTATTCTTGAGTTCAAATATTGACCAAGTCACACCTAGCTCTCTTGCACCTTAAGTTTCAAGTCTTCAGACTCTTCTCTTGGAACTTCTTTCCTCTCTTGGACTTCCTCCTCAGAAATCTGTTCTAGTTTCTATCTCTGTTCTGAGGTTAGGACATAAAGTGATATGAAGGGCGCAACTTTTTACAAGTTGAATCCAAGTCCTTTCCATCAATCCAATCAGATTCCCATTGATAATCTGATCAGACTCTCAGTCTAGCCTGGTACTTAACAGTATATTTGAACTCCCTCTTTGATCATTTTATCAACCACATTCTAATCATGTCACAAACCCAGAGAACACACACTATGCAAAACTCCCAATATGCAGGCACAGTACCAGGATTGAATGCAACACGGCAATCAAGCCTATCACACACACCCTCTCAAACCCTCAGCACTTTCAGATCTTCATCTTGCCCCAGTAATATCTTCTGAACAACTAGAGTGGCACCAGCATCAATTATCCCATCTATCATTGCTTGCATCACAGCATATGACAGTCCCTGACCTTCGAACCTTCCCATGGGTAATGTGCATGAATATCCAGAATGTCCAAATTCACCTACATCTTCTCTTGAATATGATGACCGTGATGATGCCCCTGCAGATAAAGGGCCCCCAGAGGGTCCACCAGGTGGCAACAATCCAGATGACAATCCTCCAGGAGATGATGATGATCTAGGTGAATATCCTGACTATAATCCCCAAAACTATTCTATTCCACTGGGTTTCCCATGGGGTTCTCCAGATATCACAGAACAATTTCTCAGAGCAATTCAAAGCCTAGCTACGAACATCATTTTGATGCAATGACCAGCAGCACCTCCCCAACCAGAACAGTCAAAGTCTGTGAACCAGAACCCTTTGACGGATCAGACACACACAAACTCTGAAGCTTTTTAGTTTTATACAACCTACACTTGTGAGACTGACCCTATGTCTTTCCCAATGATGAGAAAAAGATCCTTTTTGTTCTCTCATATCTCAATGGCTCGGCAATTGTTGGTTCAAACCCAGTCTCATAAACCCGACCAACTCTGCCCATTGGATGTGGGATTTTGAGGTATTTCTTAATGAGCTCAAAGTCAATTTGGGCCCCCATGACCCCATTGGGGATGCTGAAAAGAGTCTCACTGAAATTTCTATGAAGGATGGTTCTCATGTAGTCAAGTACAATATGGAGTTTTGGAAGTTAGTTGTGAAGGTTGACTGGAATGAGCCTGCCCTTACAGTGTGGTATTTCCACAGGCTTCCACTGAGACTTTACATTGAACTAATGTGTGGCAGTAAACCAAATGCTCTTGCCACTATGCAACTAAAAGCTCAGGATGCAGATGACATCTACTAGATGCAGAAGGACAAAGCCAATCAGGAAATGCGGAATTCTGGAAGTTCCAGGAATTCATCAAAGAAAGATTCCAAAGGCCATTCCAATTCTACTTCAAATTCCAACTCTAATCAATTCAGTCCTAAAAACAACTCATCAGAAAATCATGGGAACTCATCATCCTCCAGGAAGAAGTCTGATAGCAAGAACAAACCAAAGCCCCATCCCCTGGCTGAAACTAGGCAAGAACAGGAAATTAACCAGAGAAGAGCAGGATGCTGAATGAAGGAAGGATTGTGTTTGTATTGTGGAAAATCAGGGCATGTAGCTGATGATTGCCTAAAAGCAGTCAAAGCATGCACAGCAGCAGTTGAGTTGAAAGACTCTGTGGATTCAAAAAAATAGTCTGCAATTCCCAGGTAATGTCTTCACAGACTGAGGGTTGTGTTGATCTTGACTGTGTAGCAAAATTTATCTGACTCAATGTATTCACTCTTTCAGACCCTGATTCCCTTTCCATATCTCTCACAATCCTGAACTCTCTATCTATGCACACTCTTATTGACTCTGGTTCCTCCCATTGTTTCCTAGACTCATCATGTGTATTTAAAACAAGATCACAACCATCACGAAAATCAGTTTGGCTCTGAGGATTTCCCAGGTTAACTTGATGTTCCTAGGCTTTGTTTGGTGGACCAGGCATGACCAAGATACTCTGGCATGCTCTGAGATGCCCTAGGACATTTATTTAACGACTTGGAATCTCAGGTCAACAGGAAATTTATGAAAACTAGTGTTGTTGTTCAATACTGATATAATACACATTAAAACCTCATTTTTGGTCCTTAAGAGCACCACACCATCAGAGTGGGCAAGATCAGTATAATGTGTAATGACAATGTAAGGGATAGCAAAGCTGGCCCCCATTTTTGTATTCTTGAACTGGTGAAAACAAATTCCTCACCCTCATCCTTGCAGCCCCCATCCCCATGTTCATCCTCCTGCCATTCATTTGGTGGTGGAATGTTTGCAAACCTTGAGAATGTCATCCTCAAAACCTGCAGTTACCCCATAGGTCTCAAGTGGTTTCAGTTCAGGTATTATGTATTATAATCTATATACTTATGGAACATGTCTACTGGTACTGGATAAATGTCATGACCCCCTCCACTTGCTTTTGAGGCGAGGGAGGGGTGGTGGCAGCTGGTGGTGTGTGATATGAGGCCCCTCCTCATGTTTGGGGCAATGGAGGGGTGGTGGTGGGTGAGACAAGGCCCCTCCTCACATTTGGGGTGATTGAGGGGTGGTGGTGGGTGGTGGTGGGTGAGATGAGGCCCCTCCTCATGTTTGGGGTGACAGAGGTGGTGGTGGGTGGTGGTGGGCAAGAAGAGCCCCCAGCATGTCTTTCATGCGATGGAGGGGTGGTGGTGGGTGGTGGTGGGTGAGCAGACCCCCCCACTCGCATTTCACATAACAGAGGGGTGGTGGTGAGTGGTGATGGGTGAGATGAGCCCCCTCCTTGCATTTGGGGCAACAGAGGGGTGGTGGTGGGTGGTGGTGAGTGAGAAGAGCCCCCTGCTCACATTTCACATGATGGAGGGGTTGTGGTGGCTGGTGATGGGGGAGACGAGGTGCCTCCTCACATTTTGGGTGATGGAGGGGTGGTGGTGAGTGGTGGTGGGCAAGACAAGCCCCCTCCTCGTGTTTGGGGTGATGGAGGGGTGGTGGTGGGTGAGAAGAGCCCCCCACTTGTGTTTCATGCAACAGAGGGGTGGTGGTGGGTGGTGGTGGGTGAGATGAGCCCCTCCTTGTGTTTGGGGTGATGGAGGGGTGGTGAGTGGTGGTGGGTGAGACAAGCCCCCTCCTCGAGGACTCTCTTAGGCAACAACCATGTGGTACCCCAACAAGGACCCCAGAAAATACCAAAAAACCTGTCGATTCTGATGACTACAGCGCGCCTGTGTCTATATTGCTACTCAGAAAATACTACATAATCTGTATCTAGATTATTGAATACCAAGAGTCCAATAGTAAGATGTCGCCATCACCTCTGGTGACGGCAGCATGTAGTACAAGAGCATCTACCGCACTAATGATGAACATGCGAGATGAAATCACAAAGACAGGTAACAGCAAGAGCGTATCTTATGCATGTGGCCTATGTGGTTGAAGGAGGAGAGACTAATATGGATATGCTGAGCACAGTCGCACTGCAACTATCCCAAATGCAAAGACTGCTGAAGCCTGCAATGGAAGCCTTCTGAGCCCTAGCCTTTTCGATAAATGACACACACCAGAAGCAGCTTGTGGGGATGATGACAGACTTGGTGGAGAAGTCAATCAACACCATGCTAGGACATGTCAAGACAACCATGAAGGAAACTGCAGACAACCTGTTATCTGCAGCAATATCTGCAACCAATACAATGGACAAGTTCCAGGAAGAATGCCAAAGACTCATAGCAGACCTCAAGGAAGCAACAGAGGAAGCAGCAAAGATGATTGGGGAGGCACCAGGGAGATGGGCAGATGAGAGAAGAGAGGAGAACCCAGCGTCAGTCGGAGAAGGAACATACACAGACCAAGTGAAGAAGAACATGGCACTGCTGCCACCGATGCATGCGGGGCTATAGCACGAGGGGAGATGCAGAAGCGATGGGTACAATTGGTATAGGCTGCAGGTATGGAAGGAGATGGAATGGCAGAGCTGACAGAGAAGCAGCTGGTTGAGAAAGCCAATATGGCTCTAGACTTGATGGGGCTGCAAGCAGAGGAAAAACCGGAGGGGACATGTTTTGTAGAGTAAGCAAGCTGAATGGGATGGGAGGAGTGATGTATGAGATGGACTCAGAAGAGGCAGCTGGATGGCTGAAAGGCGGCGACGTGATGAAGGCATTCATAGAAAAGATGGGGTCAATGGCAAATTACAGGGTGCAAACATATGAAGTGGTGGTAGACTGGGTACCAACGACACTGGACATGGGTCAGACAGGGGCGTTGGAAGCAATAGAACAGGCAAGTGGGTTGAAGGTGGCAGAAATCTGTGAGGCGCGGGGAATCAAGCCTACACACTTGAGGACCCCAGGACAGAGGACAGCGCTTGCCATCTTCGGTTTCCCAACATGCGAGGGCGCCAACCACGCCATTGGATTTGGATTATTCATGGAAGGGAAGAAGGTGTGGGCAAGGAAACAGCTCTAGGAGCCCAGATGCTGTCTCAAATGCCAATGCTTCAGAGAACACAGGGCAGCAAAATGTGCATCGATACACAAAGTATGTGGATGGTGCAGGAAACAACACAGAACCAGTGACTGCCAGGAGACAGACATGAGCACGTTCACATGCTCAAACTGCTCATAGGTAAGCTACATTGTATTGAATGACACGACCTATCGAACACATACATTGTATCGAATGATACGGGTTCGATGGACGCTGTCGAACTCACTATATAAAGTCACTAGATGTCCATACATACTATATTAACCAATGACTACATTGTACACTGATTATGATACCTTACAATAGATGTGCATTAGCAATGTTTGAAATGCAATGGCACAGACATGGCCACAGACACGGATGCGACCACGGGAACGGCCACGGGAGTGGCCATGGGAACAGCCACGGGAGCGGCCATGGGAACAGGGCATCGCCATTGGGCACAGACATGGGAATGGGCAATATTAACCTATGCATACTATTGCCACACATTGTATATCTGTTTCAATGTATGCCGTCGAACTAAACTAGCTATATATTTGTACATACTCTATTAATTAACCAATGACTATCTTGGTGTACCGTACAGATAGACATGCATTAAGAACATAGTACAGACATCAGTAATGTTTGAAATGCAACTGCAGGGGAGGGTGATGGGAACAGGAACGGGGATGGGAGCGGGGGGACAGGAATGGGAGCGGGGGGACAGGAACCGGAGCGGGGGGACAGGAATGGGAGTGGGGGGGACAGGAACGGGGACGGGGATGGCAATCAGGAACAGGAACGGGAACGGGAATGGGGACGGGGACGGCAATCGGGAACGGGGACAGGGACAGGGACAGGGATGGGGAAGTCGCACTGACATCAGGGCTTGACAGGACCACAAAAACAATGATATTACTACGTACAATGTACTA
>QFEU01001159.1:0-10409 GCA_003316345.1 Tricholoma terreum | reverse complement strand
GATATTAAATATGCGCTATTCGGGTTTCCATGTTATCTTGAGTGTGAACTTGCAAAAGGATTCTGATGAGGGCCATTTGGAGCAAAATCCGATCTTGCCTAGCAGGTTCTATAGACTATATAATCCACAAACAAACGATGTACCTGAGACGGTAGCCGAGGTTGAGATTCAAGATCTGGGACGAAGCCAGCTGAATGTGGATGCACATGCGAGGAGCCAGCAGTAGCTTGGAAAGGAACGAAATTGGAAACATCAGGCACTCGACCAGACCCAGGTGACTGAACGAAGCTGTTAACGTTCGCTGGTGGCTGCAATATTGACAACGACGAATATACGATACAATCATCAGATAGGTTTTGCCTCATATCCATTTCTAGGGAATCGGTATCGTCTCTCCAACGTTCGAGACCGATTGGCACAGGTCGATTGCCGCGACCTTTGAGGAAATCTGCCAAAAGTTCATCTTGTGCTTTCTGTGCCCTTTGATTGCGAAGGGCACGTTGGGCCGGGGAATCGATATGGTGGCATCGTGAACCACCAGCCTGAGAGTAATGCCCAGGGATCGTGATGAAGCAAGTTGAAGAATGTCGATGGAAGAGCAGGCGGCCGCGTAAAGGACACGTACGAAATTCAGAACGTATTTTGCATGCCCTGACCCAGATCACAGCCTGCTTATTGCGTCGCCGAGCCCCTCCGGATACTCCGTATTCGACGAGACCATGTATGTCGTGAGTGGGGATTCGTGTGACCCAAGTCCTACCTCTCCCGTCTCTCAGAAGCGCAGGACAACGGTTGCCAAGGATCATATCTCAACTCGCCCGCTCCCCAGTCTCCATGCCACGATGCATACATACCCTCGTCTCCCGTAAATGCAGGAGACCGTCGTCCTTCGCCAGCCACTTCTCCGGAGCAGCTGACCTTTTATGAGAGTGGTTTGCCCACCTCTGTATGAGAACCCGATATATCAGATTTCGGAAATCACCAAGCACAGTCCCGGCACGCATACAGAAACTGCGTCGTCGCCTGACGCCTGCACCACCCCAAACGAGAACACTGGAGGAAAGTTGCAGAGGTTGTGTCTCTCGAGTATGGCGTGGTTGTGTTCTTCGGGTTAGAAGAACAGCAGGAGAGAAATATCCTAGTAGACATCGAGAAAGCTCAGGTGTTGAAAAAGCGAACCGTAGAAGATGATTGGGAAGTTGAGGAGATTATTATACTGTAACTGTATGTGTTCCCTTCCGAGTCATAAAAACATTCCTTTGCCTGACACTTTCTTCCCCACATATTGCACATCCTCGCATCTACAACGACTTCTTCAGTAAGCATAAGCTCTGTCCCTCTTTCTGACGTCCTTTACGAACTCAGCTCATCCAGCCCTTGGGTCCCGTTCCCTTCTCCCCCATCTCGTACGCCCTCGCCCAGCGTGACCTCTCCTCCACCCTGGCTTGCTCCTTTCCCGAGCAAATCGCCGTCTCAGGGGCCCTGCGACTTGAGGTGCTAAAGCTAACGGGCCACTGTTCAGACTGCATTGCGATGTAAATCTGGTGTCGAATGTTCTCGATGTCCCAGAATGGTTCTGGAGCGAAGCGCGTCTGGGGGGAACTGTACGATGTTGTGAGGGCATATGGAAATTAAAGGGCAGGTGCAGGTGTTGAATGAGAAGCTCCGGGTTGCGAGTGGTTTCATGACTTTCTTTTTTGATGACATTTTGAGATCCTTGGTTCTGGAGGGGCTATGGAAGAGCCGACGACGGTCCATGCTATAACATCCTTCCATCCTTAATTGCAAAATATCCCTACAGCTAGACCATCATTCGTTCCAATGTCCGTACGCATTCGTTCCTGGGATAACCGGTGAAAAGAGCTCTTCGTGTTATTGCGCGTGGACGATGAGTCATGCAATGTTCTCGCCCTGTGTGAATCTAAGTATTCATATCGCATTTCGAAGAGCTTGCAACACGTACAAGTTCAACAAGAACAGCAACAACAACCAACCTTACAGACGCGATAGATATCAGGCAGCAAACAAAGGACAAGAAAATAGCCTACCAGATAGCGATCCGTGTAATTCGAGCCATTTCAGATGATCGTGAATCGCATCTAGTTGTCCGCTACTATCATTGCTGCTTCCTTTGTGTAAAGTGTTTTGGATACAAATATTTCCAACCTCTAATGATGTGCTTTGCGACCTTCGAATACTACACGACAGCAGAGTCAACTGTTGCTGTGATTCACAAAGGGTGATTTTGCTCGTGCTTGAGCTGTGCGCTGACACACTGGTGGTAGGGTCTTCACAGCAACTGTGGGCAGGGATGGCTGTAGCAGTCATGATGTGGTGCCCATGTGTACAATACGAGCACTAGCTGTTCCTCAATGGGACCGCGCTGGAAATTAATCTTTCGATTATCGTTAATGTCAAGATCACCCGGAAGAGGGAGGATGTTCGGAAAGCCGCTATCACTGTGGCATGATCGAGTCGCTAGATCTTCGACGTGAGTTTGATACGGTATTTTGCAATGTTCGACCGGAGACAATCGATGCAGGCAGATGGGTAGTTAACGTCGAGCGAACTGGGACGAGCAAGAACCGTCAATGTGAAGTCACCCTCAGGCTGGACTCCAGCGGCAGACGGAGTCTCAAGTAGGGGTCGGTTCGAAGATATTGAAAGGAATGCCATGCGGGACTCCAACTTTGAGGCTGGTGCTTGTTGATCTCGGTGATGAGTCGGTGGTCAGCTTATGACATCCTTTGTCACCTACGTCTATGACGAGATACAAATCAGATGTCATCCAAGGCGGTGGAAAGTGAAAGTAAAGAAAACAAAGAAGGTACGAATATTAGGGCCATGGCCCCAATGCAGCCGTGACTGTGATCTCTCCGCTTGACGAAATACAGGATATAAATTTTCATACTCACCATTGGGCGGAAGGGCAGGTGTGGCGAATTGTGCTGGGGTTGGGTTTCGGGCTTAACATTGATGTTGGGGTGGCGGACATGGTCGTCGTTTATTTGCATGTCATTCGGCGTCAAATGGCGTATACATCGAAGATATCGGCAGAGTCATATTACGGTTCGAGGTGCGTAGACAGAGCTTGGAGAACTGGAAGTGAACGTAGCTCAGGACACTTCATTGGACAAGGTAAATTTTCAACTACTCGCCTTTCGGCGGAGCATGCAAAACCTGTCGTCCGCATTACTTTCCGTCACAACCCATGAGTTTCTGGGGCGGGTTCTCCACGACGTCGCGTGGCATATCCGCTTGTCATGGCGGTATACAGGCTTAACGTGGGTGTCGCAGCCGCTGGTGTTACCGTTTACCATCGGGCGAGAGTGTGACTGTGGTAAATTATGCCGAGCTTGATGTTGGAGCTTGCATCGGCATTCCAATCGGTGGTAGACCTTTGGGACGGGGAATCGCCTGCCGAAGCTGCCACCAGCATTTATGACATTAGACCTAGGATCGGCGGGCGAGCATAGGAAGCTGGGAATAAAATGGATGGGAGGTGGTTCAGCAGCCACCTAGCCTACCGGATACCCGGTCCAGTACTCTGGGACCATGCTACCGCGCTTACTTGATTATTATCAACCCATCGCTTGGTCCAGAATCAAAAATTAACGCGAGGACAGGTTATCACTTCGACAAGATAGAGCGCTCGGTAGAAAAGGCTTGTTTGAGCTGTAAATCCGGGGAAGTAGCTGTATGGAGGTGGGATCAGATGCGCGAGTGGGGAGAGGAGCCCAAATATATCACACTGGAGCATCCACTTCCTTGCGCTTTTGTTCGTTCCGATGGTGTCCGACGTCTACTGGTCCAAGCATGGCCAAGCGTGCACGTCGAATATCCGGGGGAGACCAACGCAGACTCCCCAGGTCCACGAGGACGTCTTGGTTTTATGTTAGGCGATGCTGTTCAAGAATGAGAATCCTTGGTTCCCGAAAATGAGGATCAAGGCCACGGCACTCCGGGTAGGGGCCAGGTGCGGATGATATATCGATGATATGTGATAGTCACGTTGCCAGCCTATGCCATTACCAATCACTCTTATCGATCATCGGATCCATCCTGATTCCTCACCGTCACATCGACCTTGATAACCAAGTCATCCTCCCGTTGCAATTACTCTCCCCTCTCCATCATGTCATTTTTCCAAGGTGGCTCGCACATCCGGATTCATGGAGGTACATTTGTGGGTGTCAATAACAATCCTGGTGAGTGTTGGCCTTTCGTGAATTTCATTGATGATCCTCACGACGGTTGTGGTCTGCAGTTTCCGTGCTTGACTCGCTGAAGACATATGCTGCGTTCAACGCAGAATACCATTCCCAGGAGTGTGTAGATCAACAAGCATCAATTTGCCTACCTGGTACACGCGAACGTGTTATTGATGATATCTTGGGATGGGTTGGAAACGATCACATCCGTCCGATATGTTGGCTGTATGGGTCCGCCGGCTGCGGGAAATCTTCTGTTGCTCACACAATTGCTGAGCGATGTGTCAGCAATGGATGGGTTGTCCTCACATTCTTCTTCTCTCGTGGCAGGTCGGATCGCACTGCACTAACAAAGGTTTTTACCACCCTTGCCTATCGCCTGGCTGCTTCTGGTGCACTTCCCTTGGCACGAGGGGCAATAGAACAAGCAATCCAAGAGGATCCTGGAGTTCTCTTAGCCAACTTTGAAACTCAACTCAGCAAGCTTATTGCAGGCCCAATTCTGGCTAGTCCTGGTCATGATTCAAGCCCACAAGTCATTATCATAATTGATGGGCTTGATGAGTGTGAATCATTTACTCACCAGACACAGTTGATTAATCTGCTTGTTGGAATATCCCCTGTCCTTTACCCACATGCTCGGTTTCTGGTAACAAGCAGACCTGAAGAACAGATCAACAATATCTTTCATGCTTCTGTTGCCCAGAATGTCACACAAGGTGTAGCTTTGCATGATTATCATGCTCTTGATGATATTCGAAGGGTTTGCTACTCTGGCTTTAGAGATATTGCTGCAAAGGATCAGTGGCAGCAGTGTAATCTAGATTTGTGGCCTTCAAGTGCAGAGATTGAACAGGTGGTTCACAGCTCCCAAGGAATCTTTATCTATATCTCAACTCTACTCCGATTTGTGGATGAAGGTGATGATTTGCCACCCAACAAGCTACAGCATGCTCTGAGGGGACATACTGGGCTTGATTCCATCTATCACCAGGTTCTAGCACTAGCAGGTGGCAAAAACATGCAGTTGGCAGTAATTGCTATCATTCTTCTGCAAGAGTCATTTTCAATAGCAGAACTGGGAGAGTTTCTGCATCTCACTTGTGCAGAAATTAGAGTTGCACTACGAGGAACCAAATCCATCCTGGATATTCCAGATATCAATAATAAGGCAGTTGTGCCTTACCATGCCTCTTTTGGTGACTTTGTAAAAGATCACAATCGATCTTGGGGACTGTTTGGCTTCCCAAACAAGCAGCATGGACTTATCCTGGAGCAGTGCATTCAGCTTGCCATGTCTGGGTTGGATAATACAGGAAACATTCATGACTGTTCAAAAGTTGTATTGTATGCCTGTCAGAACTGGAGTTATCACCTAGCATCTCTCCTTGCCAGTCAAAAGGAACTTTCAGATGCTAGACCATATAGTCAACTGGTAAATGAATTTCTGTCTGGGGTTGTCCACAAATACAAGAGAAGATGGCTATATAGCCTGAGGAATATAGGCATTGAGAGAAGTGCAGTAAACTTAGAAGAAGCACATGTGCTATTACAGGTGCATATTTGATTATGAAAGCCTAATGATATGTTGCATACTAATTATTGCATATATTAGAAGATGAAAGACCATTTGCTGACTAACAGCATCATCAAATCTGTGAAAGAGCTGCTGGAAATATTGCAGGTAAGAAGATTGAACAAAGAACTAGAAGTAAATAATCAATTGAGAAATGCTATAGAGGGTATGTATCAAACTTCACAGTTGGTATGCCAGAATTAAAGAAATAATGTTGCTATATCTATCACTAGTTGGTGAGTGGATTCTATTGAAAAAAAAGGAAATTCATAAATATGATAAATCCAGAAAGTGAGCACATTTTGAGGTAGTGTACAACTAATTCTGAGGTGGCTCTGTGATTGCAGAAAGTAAGTACTGGATTGAATGGCAGCAGAGTACACAGCTGATTCTGTGGTGGTTCTGTAATTGCAGCAAGTAAGTAGCAGGATCAATTTTTAGCAGACTGCATAGCTAATTCTGTGGTGGCTCTGTGATTGCAGCTGGTAAGTAGCTGGATCAAATTTCAGCACAGTGCACAGTTGATTCTGTGGTGGTGCTGTCATTGCAGGAAGTAAGTAGCTGGATTGAATGTCAGCATGGTGCACAGCTGATTTTGTGGTGGCTCTGTGACTGCAGGGGGTAAGTAGCTGGGTTGGATTCCAGCATAGTGCACACCTGATTCTGTTGTGGCTGTGATTGTAGTTTGTAAGTAGCTGGATTAAATTTCAGCATAGCACACATCTGACTCCATTGTGGCTCTGTGATTGCAGGAAGTAAGTAGCTGGATAAAATTTTAGCACAGGACATAGCTAATTTTGTGGTGGCTGTGTAATTGCAGCAAGTTGTAAGTAGCTGGATTGAATTTCAGCGCAGTGCCTAGCTGATTCTGTGGTGGCTCTGTGATTGCAGGAAGTAAGTAGCTGGATTGAATGTCACCACAACACACAGTTGATTCTGTGGTGGCTCTGTGATTATAGCGAGTAAGTAGCTGGATTAAATGTCAGCATAGTGCACAGCTGATTTCATGGTGGCTCTATGATTGCAGGGAGTAAGTTACTAGATTGAATTTTGGTGGATTGCACAGCTGATTCTGTGGTGGCTCTGTGATTGCAGCTTGTAAGTGGCCAAATTGAATTCAATACAGTACACAGCTGATTCTGTGGTGGCTCTATGATTGCAGGAAGTAAGTAGCTGTATTGAATATTTGCACAGTGCACAGCTAATGCTGTGGTGGTTCTGTGATTGCAGTTTGTAAGTAGCTAGATTGAATTTCAGCACAGTGCACAGCTGATTCTCCAACGACTGTGATGCAGTGTGTAAGTAGCTGGATTTAATTTCAGCACAGTGCATAGCTGATTCTGTGATGACTCTGATTGCAGGAAGTAAGTAGCTGAATTGAAGATCAGCATAGTGCACATCTGACTCTGTGGTGGCTTTGTGATTGCAGGTTGTAAGTAGCTGGATTAAATCTCAGCATAGTGCATAGCTGATTATATGGCACCTTTGTGATTGCAGCTTGTGAGTAGCTGGACTGAATTTAGAACAGTGAACAGCTGATTTGGTGGTGGCTCTGTGATTGCAGCTTGTAAGTAGCTAGATTGAATATCAGCACAGTACATAGCTGACTCTGTGGTGGCTCTGTGATTGCAGCAAGTAAGTAGCTAGATTGAATTTCAGCACAGTACACAGCTGATTTGGTGGTGGCTCAGCTTGTAAGTAGCTGGATTGAATGTCAGCACAGTGCACAGCTGATTCTGTGGTGGCCCTGTGATTACAGCAAGTAAGTAGCTGGATTGAATGTCAGCACAGTGCACAGCTGATTCTGTGGTGGCCCTGTGATTACAGCAAGTAAGTAGCTGGATTGAAGTTCAGCACAGTGCACAGCTGATTCTGTGGGGGCTCTGTGATTGCAGGAAGTAAGCAGCTGGGTTAACTGCTAACATAGTGCACAGCTGATTCTGTGCTGGCTCTGTAATTATAGGAAGTAAGTACCTGCATTGAATTTTAGTGCAATATATAGCTGATTGTGTGGTTGCCTTGTGATTGCAGCAAGTAAGTTGCTGGATTGAATTTTCACACAGTGCATAGCTGATTCTGTGGTGGCTATGTGATTTCAGCAAGTAAGTAGCTGGATGAAATGTCAGCACAGTACACAGCTGATTCCATGGTGGCTCTGTGATTGTAGCAAGTGAGTAGCGAGATTTAATTTATCAGTGTGCAGCTGATGCTATAGTGGGCCTGTGATTGCAGATTGTAAGTAGCTGGATTGAATTTCTGCATAGTGCAGAGCTGATTCTGTGGTGGCTCTGGTTGCAGCTTGTAAGTATCGGGGGTGGGTTTTGGCACAGTCCACAGCTGATTCTGTATTGGCTCTGTAATTGCAGAAAGTAGGTAGCTGGATTCATTTTTAGCACAAGACATAGCTGATTCTGTGGTGGCTCTGTAATTCCAGCAAGTAAGTAGCTGGATTGAATATCAACATAGTGCACAACTGATTCTGTGGTGGCTTTGTGATTGCAGGATGTATGTAGCTGGATTGCATTTCAGCATAGTACACAGCTGATTCTGTGGTGGCTCTGTGATTGCAGGAAGTGAGTACTTAGATTGTACTTTTGTGTAGTGCATACCTAATTCTGTGGTGGCTCTGTGATTGCAGCAAGTCAGTAGCTGGATTGAATTCTAGCACAGTGCACATCTGATTCTGTGATGGGTCTGTGATTGCAGGAAGTAAGTAGGCAGATGGGATTCCAGCACAGTGCACAGCTGATTCCATGGTGGCTATGTGATTTCAGCAAGTAAGTAGCTGGATTGGATTTTAGCAGAGCATATAGCTAATTCTGTGGTGTCTCCATGATTGTAGCGAGTAAGTAGCTGGATTGAATGTCAGCACAGTGCATAGCTGATTCTGTGGTGTCTCTGTGATTGTAGGTTGTATGTAGCTAGATTCAATTCTAGCACACTGCACAGCTGATTCTGTGGTGGGTCTGTGATTGCAGCTCGTAAGTAGCTGAATTGAATCTCAGCACATGGCAGAACTGATTCTGTGGTGGTTATGTGATTGCAGGAAGTAAGTTGCCAGATTGAATCTCAGCACAGTGCACAGCTGATTCTGCTGTGGCTCTGTGATTGCAGGTTGTAAGTAGCTTGCTTGAAATTCAGCACAGTACACAGCTGATTCTGTGGTGATTTTGTGATTGCAGGTTGTAAGTTACTGGATTGAATTTTAGCATTGTGTACAGCTGATTCTGTGGTGGCCCTGTGATTGCAGGAAGTAAGTAGCTGGACTGAAATTCAGCACAGTACACAGCTAATTCTGTGATGGCTCTGTGATTGCAGCTTGTAAGTAGCTAGATTGAATGTGACCATGTGCATAGCTGATTCTGTGGTGGGTCAGCTTGTAAGCAGCTGAATTGGCTTTCAGCACAGTGTATGGCTGATTATGTGGTGATCTGTGATTCCAGGAAGTAAGTAGCTGGATTTAATATCAGCATAGTGCACAGTTAATTCTGTGGTGGCTCTGGGATTGTAGGAAGTAAGTTGCTATATTGAATATCAGCACAGTGCACAGCTGATTCTGAGGTGGCTTTGTCATTGCAGCAAGTAAGCAGCTGGATTGAATTTCAATGCATGGCACAGCTGATTTTGTGGTGGCTCTGTGATTGCAGCAAGTAAGTTATTCAATTGAATTTCTGCATATAGCTGATTCAGTGGTGGCTCTGGGAATGTAGCAAGTATGTAGCTAGATTGAATCTTAGCATAGTTCACAGCTGATTCTGTGGTGGCTCTGTGATGCAGAAAGTTAGTGGCTTAATTGAATTTCAGCAAAATGCACCACTGACTCTGTGATGGCTCTTTTATTGCAGCGAGTAAGTAGCTAAATGGAATTTTAGCACAGTTCACAGCTGATCCTGTGGTGGCTTTGTGATTGCAGGTTGTAAGTAGCTGGATTGAATTTCATCATAGTGCATAGCTAATGCTGGGGTGGCTGTGAAATTCTAGTTTGTGAGTAGCTAGTTTGAATTTACCATAGTGCACAACTAATATTGTAGTGGCTATGTGATTGCAGCTTGTGAGTAGCTAGTTTGAGTTTTACCAGTGCTCAGCTTATTCTGTGGTGGCTCTATAATGGCAGCAAGTAAGTAACTACATTCAATTCACTCTCAATTATTGGTAACATTGTAATCATTAGTGGGTATGTCAATCTTGCATATATATTTAATGATCATTCTTTACAGAGTATTGCTAAAATCATAGAATGTATGTGGTTATTATTATGAAAATCATTTTGCCTCATTTTACTTTATATAGGAGGTATGTCAATTTCTTCATTTGAGTATTCTTTTCATGGGCTGTATTTGGTTTGACTATTGCAGCTGGTATGTTTTCTTCTTGCAGATACTTTTGAAACAATTTACTCTTCTCTTTCATCTTAGGTTGTATGTTCAATTCTGTTGACTGCTGTCAGGTGATACTAAATTGATATTTGTGTGTTATCTAGGATGTAAATGACTCTTTTTGTATTTTGTGATTGCTGCTCATTTCTTTCATTCTTCATTTTTAGAAGGTATGATGTTTTTTCCTTCACTATACTCATCTGTAGTATTTTATTTTCTCTATTCTGTGAGTGTGTTATATTAGCT
>QFEU01001154.1:0-17057 GCA_003316345.1 Tricholoma terreum | reverse complement strand
GCTTCAAGGCTCTGCTGCACAATAGGACATCGTTCATCAATGAAAGCCTTGTTGACAACGCTTGCTAGTTACAATATGGTATTCGCCCACGTCTACGAAAGACTTGAGTTGCGCATTTTCCTGCATGGGTACTCCACCCAGCGCTCAGGAGTCAATTGACTTGCGGATACGATATTCTTGGCCACGGTCCATGTGGCTGTCGGGATTTCCCCAATAAGAGCTCGTGTGGCCATCACCATGGTGATGGCCACACGATTGCTCGGTTTAGGAACACAAAGCTCGATCTGTCCATTTAAACGCCCACAGTTGTCTCAGTATGTTGTTTTGTTCTTTTCGTTCCTTTCCTTCCCAGCTGTGCCCTTGTAAGTCTTTTGTTGGTTGATTCTATATAAGTCGAACCTGACGTCCTTCTCGCTTCAAGTCGTTCCTCTGGGGCTTGCCAGGCTGCATCCTCGAAACTTTGTTTCAAAACTTCCACGTTCTTTAAAGCAGGCTTTCATTCCAACCAGGCAGCGCCCTCTCGAAGATGCATTGTTCTTCACTTTTGTTTGTACTTGCAGCCCCACTTTTCGTATCCGCCGCTCCCGCTCGTTTCCTTGGAAAGCGTGCTGCCGTTGATATTCTGGTTCTCCGTGAGTTCCCCAACCAGCTTCCAGTTTGTATCATGTTTGAGCCTCTTCTCTATCAGAATTCGCCGAGGTACTTGAAAACCTGGAGTCGACTTTTTATCAACAGGCCCTTTCAAAATTCACAGATTCGGATTTTACCTCCGCTGGATTCCCTTCTAGTCTACTCCCCATCGAACAGTTTAAGGTCATCCAGGCAGATGAAGATGCGCACGCCAAGGCACTCCAGGTGTGTTCTAACGTCTTACCTCTCTCCTGCCTAATTGACTCAGAATCTTCGCCCAGTACGCCTTGAAGGCTTCTGGCCAGAGTCCTATTTCTGGCTGTCAATTCAATTTCGACTCGGCTTTAGTAGACGTCGCCACCATGGCCGCAACAGCACGTGTAGTTGAGGTCGTGGGTGTATCTGCATATCTCGGGGGAGCAACGCTTCTTACAGACCCTGTGCTTTTGGCTGCCGCTGGCTCCATCCTAACTATCGAGGCACGTCACCAGACGGTCCTTAATATTCTTTCTGGCACGGGGTCTGCTGTTCCTTCTGCATTCGATATCGGGTTAACACCGAATGAAGTATTGGCTCTTGCGGCGCCGTTTATCAGTGGATGTGATGTTGGCATTCCTGGTTCGTCATGGAAAGGTCTAAATTCAGAAGGCCTTTAGCTTACTTGATTGTTTCAGCCAACACTCCGCTCACTCTCACCAACACTGGCACAGTTGCTCCCGGAACCGCTCTCACTTTCAAAGCAGACTCCATCAACGGAACCATCTCCGAAGACGTAAGCAATGGCTCTCTTTCGTCCATCCGTTTCTTGTTTACACTGAGTCAACAGACATTATTCTGTCAAATGCTCACTGGTGGTGCTCCCTTTTCCATTCCGCTGCCCTTCTCCCAATGCGTCGTCCCACAAGACATCAACGGCCCCGTGGCCATCTTCATAACCTCCGACGGACAACCCCTCCTCAACAACGTCCACGACCGTGCCCAGACACAGGTTATCGCCGGCCCGACATTCGCATTCATTGACACACAACCGGAGATGCTCGGCCAGCTTATACGTGGAGCGGGTTCGAGTGCGGGGGGCTCACAAAATGTGACTTCGACTTCGACTTCGACAATCTCGCCTGCGGAGGCATCGTCGATTATATCGAGTGCACAAGCTACTTCGACGACGGCGTCTACGTCTGCATATGGTTCTGCTGCTTCGTCTGCGCCCCCGCAGGCTACGGATACGGGTGCTACGACGTCTACGTCGGGTGCGACGCCGACGCCTGCTGTTAGTTCTAGTTCTACGCCACCTGGTGGTCCGAACATGTATACGGGCCCATCACCTGATGGGAAGGTGACTGTTGTTGGGTGGTCAGGCCTAGGAGCTTAGGGTTCCAGCGAAAATCCGATTGCGAATGGATAGTATTGGATATACCTGGCCATGGTGAGGGAGGGGTTGCGTCCAGGATGAACGTTTTATCTCCTTCTCTCCTTACCCGCTTATGTGCCAGCTGGGGCTGCAATTACGTTCATTTCATTTTTTTAAAGAGGGCTTGGCCGTACATACTAGATGTTGTGGTGCCTGCTTTAATTACGCTGGTTTTTTTTTGTTGTACTGTACAAGGGTTCGTTTGCATTTGTTTATAATTGGGATACTATTTGTAAAACAAAAAATAATAAATTACAAATCAGCTTGGTATCATAGAGCCTGTCCTGGAAATCTCCGGAATCACATGATCTGGAGAAATTTACTCTCTCCTCCGCCCAGATCCGCAGGAACGATGCAGTCCGTCACAAAAGTATTCACAGACAAGAAGGAGCAGGTACGCACCTAATCCTGCCTTCTGAGCAAGCCTCTTACCGACGTCCCAGGGCATCCCCGCCTTCGTCACCTTCATCACGGCTGGCTACCCATCCCTCGATGACACTGTTCCAATTATGCTGGCCATGCAAGAGGGTGGTGCCGATATCATAGAGTTGGGTGTGCCCTTCTCCGATCCTATTGCCGATGGTCCCGCGATTCAGGAGACCAATTCGGTCTGTGTTAAGTTTGCCAAGGTTTATGCATAAGTTCACAATTTGGCTAGATCGCGCTTCAACATAATATCGATTACTTGACTGTGTTAAACATCGTGAGGGTGGCCAGGAGCAAGGGTTTGACCACGCCTGTTTTACTTATGGGTGTGACACGGTTCGAGCGAGACCTTATGCGATCTCATCTATCCTTACAGGATATTACAATCCGCTCCTTGCGTACGGCGAGGACAAGTCAGTCCAGGATGCAAGCGAAGCCGGCGCCAATGGATTTATCGTAGTGGACCTTCCTCCCGAGGAGGCTATCTCCTTCCGCCAAAAGTGCTGTAATGCCAAGTGCGCACGTCCTTATATTCGTGCAGTTTTGACCCGCAATATGAACGCGTCCCTAGTCTCTCATACGTCCCCCTGATTGGGCCATCTACATCCTCGAACCGGATCAAATTTTTGGCCTCCATCGCCGATACTTTTATCTACGTCGTTTCTAAGGTTTGCCCAACTTTCTCTTACCCTTGTATCACGCTTACTACACACCCCGACCCTAGATGGGCACAACCGGCTCCTCGGCAACGGGGACCGTCAACACCAGCCTTCCATCCATACTTTCCCGCGTGCGAGAACACACCACCCTTCCTGTAGCTGTCGGCTTCGGTGTAGCTACTCGCGAGCACTTCAACATTGTTTCAGATGCTGGTGCAGACGGTGTTGTCATCGGTAGTAGACTTATTTCTATCATCAAGGAATCCCCTGAAGGGGAGATTACCCAACGTGTCGAACGCTACTGTAGGGAAATTTGTATGAAGGGCGAACCGGCGAGGCCCCGACCCCCGCCTGCACCCGAAACCGCACCCTCTCCGGCCTCGCCCCCGATGACGAACGCCCCGACAATCTCAAGTACCCTCCCTATGCGTTTTGGCCAATTTGGAGGCCAATATGTCCCAGAGTTGCTCTTCGAATGCCTCGCCGAGCTAGAACAAGCGCACAACGCTGCTATTGCGGACCCGGAATTCTGGACTGAATTCGAGAGTTACTATGGCTATATGAATCGTCCGAGCAAGTTATACTATGCGGAGAAGCTGACCAAGGAAGGAGGCGGGGCAGGGATCTGGTTGAAGAGGGAGGACCTGTGAATCTGTTTTGTTTTTTGGCGCGCAGAGGAATGTGCGGCTGATGATATCTGATAGGAACCATACCGGGTCACATAAGATTAACAACGCAATCGGACAGGTGCCTTGCTATTTGCTTGTCTTCCGTTTTCACATGTTCTAACATGCCGAGTCCGTTAGATCTTACTCGCCCGACGGATAGGCAAGAAGCGCGTGATTGCTGAGACGGGTGCCGGGCAGCATGGGGTTGCAACCGCCACAGTCTGCGCGCGATTTGGGATAGAGTGTGTCATCTACATGGGCTCGGAAGATGTTAGAAGACAGGCGTTGAATGTATTCCGTATGGAAATGCTCGGAGCCAAAGTTCGTTTCTACCTCATTTCGTCTTCATCCACTCCTACCGCTCTTATAGGTAATCCCTGTTACCTCGGGTTCCAAGACCCTAAAAGATGCAGTCAACGAAGCCATGCGCGACTGGGTAACCAACCTCGCAACGACGCACTACCTCGTGGGTTCTGCCATCGGCCCGCACCCCTTCCCTACTATCGTGCGGGACTTCCAGCGTGTCATTGGGAAGGAGATCAAGGAACAATTCAAGGCTGCGACGGGTAAGCTGCCTGACGCGCTGGTTGCTTGTGTGGGTGGGGGGAGTAACGCGATTGGGACCTTCTACGATTTTATCGAGGAAAAGGTTAGGCTGGTCGGTGTTGAAGCCGGCGGTGAAGGTCAGTATATCATTGAATTGTTACATCGGTGTATTGATGCGATAAGCCCAGGTATCGAAACCGACAGACACAGCGCGACACTCTCCAAAGGTCAACCAGGAGTTTTGCATGGGGTTCGAACCTACATACTCCAGTCCCCCACTGGCCAGATCACGGAGACACACTCCATCAGCGCCGGCCTCGATTACCCTGGCGTGGGGCCAGAACATGCTTGGTTGAAGGACACGGGGAGGGCAGAGTATGTGACTGCCACAGATGAGGAGGCGCTAAAGGGGTTCAGGATGTTGACCCAGTCAGAGGGTATCATTCCTGGTGCGTTTAAGCTATTATTCGCATTTTGGAACCTGAGAGGTGACCGACCCCTCACGTAGCTCTCGAATCTTCGCACGCGATCTGGGAAGGCGTGCGCATTGCAAGGACGTTACCAAAAGAATCTGACATCGTTATCGTTGGTGGTTTCCCTGCTTGAGTAACAGTATTCCCTGACATCTCATTCTGGCAGTGTCTTTCCGGGCGAGGGGATAAAGATGTGGAACAGATATCACAGCTGCTTCCCGGGAAATGGGCCGACATTGGCATATAGGGTCGGTGGACTTCTTGTGAATAGATAGTAGACAAATTCCCATTTGTATGTGTCAAACAAATGCTAGAGAAATTTAATATTTGTATCATGTAGCAACAGAACCTGAACTACCCCCTTTTTAATTAGTGAAGTGGTTAGCTGACCAGTGTGCCAGATTACTATAACACCAATAGGTGGCCAAACACCTGGCATGATGGCATCCAATGTTGTTCTTTGTGCTCATCATCCCTGACCATTTTCCTTTGCCTCTTCTGGTATATAATACTTACATCAGGAAACCTCCATGAAAATGATATACATACAGTGGCTCAAAAAACTGTCCCAATGTTTTGCTATTTCAATTGGCTTACAACACAACACCATCACTTTAGCATATTCTGTAAAAAGTGTGTATACTAGTATACCATCATAGCTTTCAGAATATGCAAGAATTATGTAATTCTGATCAAAACTGATGGAATAATAAATAGAACAAAATAATCAATCATTGGGACAGTTTTTTGACCCTCAATTTTCTAACTGATTAATACTTGGTATGGCCTCATTTTGCCTTGATAACTGCTTGTATCCTCCTAGGCATGCTTTCTATCAGCCTTTGGCATGCTTCTGGTGGAATTTTGTTCCACTCCTCAACCACTCTATCCCACAACTCATGCACTCCAGTTGGTGGCCTTGGGTATTGCTGCATAGCATGCTTGAGGTTGATCCACAGGTGTTCTATGGGGTTAATGTCAGGGGATTGGGCAGGCCAGACAAGCACTTGGATGTCATTGTCTTCAAACCATTTTGTAGCCTTGTTGGACATATGCTTGGGGTCATTGTCCTGCTGAAAGATCCTCTCTCCTTCTGCCATCTCCAATTTTTCAAAACTTTCCACCAATCCATCCTCCAAAATATCACAGTATTGCTGTGCATCCATGATCCCCTGAACCTCTGTGAGCTTTCCAACTCCATTCCACCCCATAAGGTTATTACCCCCTCCATGCTTGACAGTAGGTGTGGTAGTTCTGTCTGTTAGTGGTTCTCCTCTTTTTTTTTCCAAGTGTAAACCTTCCCATCTGACCCAATCCTGTTAATTTCAGTCTCATCTGACCATAAGACCCTTTTCCGGTACCTGGCAAACTTGAGACGAGCCATTTGATGGGCCTTCTTGAGCAGAGGGTGTTTCTTCTTGGTAATGACTTGAAAATCACTCTCCTTCAGGGCATTTCTGACAGTCTGAGGAGTGACAGGGCTGGAGATGATGTTGTTAATGAAATTGGTAGCCTGGACAGCATTGTCAAGCTTTCCAGTAGTGATTTGTCAAATGACAGATTGCTTGTCATGAGGAGAGAGCTTGGAAGAATGACCTCCTGTATTGTTTTCTTTGTCCCAATCTATCTCCCTTCTGATCCTGCCAATGGTTGACTTCCCAACATCAGTTTTGGACTGGATTTAATGCAAGGAATACCCCTCCTGAAGAAGAGAGATGACAGTAAAGAGGATAAGGGCTTCATGTAGTAGTTGACAGGAAAGAAGATGGTTGAACCAATTTCAACATGCCAAACTATAATAAACAAAGTCACATGACATTGTTTATTGTTTCCACAAGTGATTCTATCATGATTCAGATGGCTACAGCATGGTTATAGATAAAAGAATTGAGGGTCAAAAAACTGTCCAAATGATTGATTATTTTGTTCTATTTATTATTCCATCAGTTTGGATCAGAATCACATAATTCTTGCATATTCCGAAAGCTATGATGGTATACTAGTATACACACTTTTTACAGAATATGCTAAAGTGATGGTGTTGTGTTGTAAGCCAATCTCTTTGAAATAGCAAAATATTGGGACAGTTTTTTGAGCCACTGTAGATCTTGGTTTATCTGCTAAACATTTAGAAAAATCTTTCTAGTATGTATGTATATATACTTGAGCTAGTGGGCCATTGCTGTGCATAGCAGGTCCGAGTTCTCTGCAGTATAGGTAACTTAATATGCTAATACATATGTTTTTGTCCTGTAATCTACACATGAACTAAGTTCATATGTGGGCATTTTCCCCCCTTATGTGAGACCAAACAAAAGGAGCTCACAAACTCCACCCTATTCAGCAGAACCAAGACCACCAGAACATGATAGGGGCTGAGGATCATGAAGTGCTAGCAGAGATGTCTGAGATCTGCTTCTATTCATAGACCTTGCTGTGACAACAATAGATCATATGAGACACACACAGGGCCCATGTTGAACAGACCTCATTCTCAATAAATTGAGAACTCAGAACTATATAGTGATTATAAACATCTGTTTTTGCACTTGAAGCATGTACGGTCACAATGTTTCTTGTTCCTTAACCATCACCATCTGGTTGTGGGAATTTGTTGCCCCACTATGATTGTGTTCTACTCTACCTAACCATCAGGGTTTTGGGCCGAAATGGGTAAGGTTGGATAAAGTCTTTAAATATATAAAATGTCAATAATATATACAATTCTTATATACCAAATGACGATGTCAGGTAGGTTAGCGATTGAAACCTGTATGACACAGGTGCGCAGATGACAAGAGCCCCCATGCCACATGGGCCAGTGGACTCAGCTGAAGGGGAAAATGGACCTGTTAGACACGGGTCTGCCAGATGCAAAACTTGCCCCATACTATATGGGTGGGCTGAAGGGCAGGGATTCTGAGCCTGACTCCAAGTGATTCCGAGCCCGACTCCAAGTGATTCCGAGGCCAAGTCCAGGTGATCCTGAGCCCGAGTCCAGGTGATCCTGATCCTGACTTCAGGTGGTTCCGAGCCCAAGCCCAACTTCCAGTGAGTCTGAGGCCGATTTTCATGGTCTGACTTGGAGATGGGCTTGGATTGAGTCTGAAGCTGTGATGGGTAATAAAGCTAATATCAGTCCTTATGTTTTTGGATGAAAACACAAATTTGAATGGATTTTTCATAAGTACATAAGATACATTATGTATTGGAAATGTATGTAAGTAGCCTTTGGGATATGGAGTCCGAACTTGGTCTATCCATTCAGCTAGCAAATTTATTAAGGGGCAGCCTAGAGTGTTCAATAGTAAATGTAAAGGTGGGTCATAAACTGAACAACATCCATCTTATAAGTATATGGAAGTGTGCACAGACCATCAACAAATAAAAACATCACATGATCAGTGGACTTGATGGTTTTTGTAGTTTACCTGGACTCAGTCTTGGAGAGTTTGGACTCCACACTGAGCCTGTGTTTGGACTCCAGACTCGGACTTGGAATCCATGATCAACTTGGACTCAGACCTGGAATTCCTACTAGTGTTGAACTCAAAACTCAGACTTAGCATTCCTGCTGATCTCAGACTCAGAATCCATAAACCCAGACTTCAACTTGGCATTCCTGCAGGTCTCAGACTCACAATCCATGATCAACTTGGACTCAGACATGGAATCCCTGCTAGTCTCAGACTCACAACTTGGACTCGGCATCCCTGCTGATCTCCAACTCAGAATGCATGAACCCAGATTTGGACTTGGCATTCCTGCACTGGGTCTTGGACTTGGAATGGACTTGGAATCCATGAATCCAGACTTGAATGTGGCATTCCTGCAGGTCTCGGACTCGCAATCCATGAACACAGACTCAGACTTGGAATCCATGATCAACTTGGACTTGGACCTGGAATCCCTGCTAGTCTCTGACTCAAAACTCGGACTTGGCATCCCTGCTGATCTCAAACTCAGAATCCATGATGAACATGGACTCAGGGAATCCATAAACCCAGACTTCAACTTGGCATTCCTGCAGGTCTCGGACTTGCAATCCATGATGATAAACTTGGACTCAGACACAGAATCCCTGCTAGTCTTGGACTCAAAACTCAGACTTGGCATGCCTGCTGATCTTGGACTCAGAATACATGAACCCAGACTTGGACTTGGCATTCCTGCAGGTCTCAGAGTCACAATCTATGAACCCAGACTTGGACTTGGAATCCATGATCAACTCAGACTCAGACCTGGAATCCCTGCTAGTCTCAGACTCAAAACTTGGACTCGGCATCCCTGCTGATCTCGGACTCAGAATCCATGATGAACATGGACTGAGGGAATCTATAAACCCAGACTTCAACTTGGCATTCCTGCAGGTCTTGGACTCGCAATCCATGATCAACTTGGACTCAGACACAGAATCCCTGCTAGTCTCAGACTCAAAACTCGGACTCAGCATCCTGGCTGAGAGGACATCTGGGTATTGGAAATTCCTGCATCCCGCCCATCCCAAGAGGCTTATGTCACCCACACTGCCACCAAATCTGAACCATCTCGTGCCGCTGGTGACGCCTGGCATGCTTCTCCCCTCACGCAACCCCCCTTGTACTTCAAAGGACTCATATACAGGTAATCACTACTATACCAACAATTGTAAGCCACCTTTCCCTGTTTGCTTCACACAGTCATTCAACTACAAATCTGGCTCTTCATCAACAGCATGACTATATACCACAATGCTAACTTGTAGGAGTTTTACTCTTTCCAGTAGATCCTAATGATGACCAACAAGATGTTCAGCTATTTTCAGGTCATACAACGTGGTTCCGATTCTACTAGTCAACTCTTTCAATGAGTGAAGCACCTCTGCCTGTTTTTGCATGTGGTACCTGCCACTGTTTACTTTCCCTTATGATCTGCAAGTCAGACAAGAATGGCAATGCAGGAAGGTCATTCACCTGCTGTTACAAGAGGCATAAAAATGGCACCAACTGCTCTTTCTTTGTATGGGTTGATGCAAGATTATCCCCATCCTCTTCGTGTTTTGCCTCCTCATCACCTCCATCTTCTCTTGCCCTTTCTATTCCACCATCGGTGCAACCAACTATAGCTCCCTCTGCCATCCCCAACCTGTCCAGCACCCCATTTTCATCAACATCTGGTGTCTGTGCCAAATCTGGCAAATCTCGTTGCAAATCGACCTGCATACATCCTGACTGTAATCGCTGAATGTGCTGCTGGCACTGTATTGAGGGTGGGGGCTGTCGAGCAAAAGGCCATGGTGCCACAGACAAGGGAAAACAGCATGCAACATCACCATTGTCTCAACACTTTCCGTCTTCCTCCCCACCTCAAGAAATCTCAACTGCAAGTGCCTCAACTGCAGTGGACATGTTCGCAGACCCACGCCATGCATCACAAATGACAGCAGTGTTTACCAAGCATTACATGCTTCAACAGACCCTGGAGGAACAGCGATGGGCTGCTGATGCAGAGTGTATCGCAAACATTGAGAAAGCCAAACACCATGTCATTGTTTATGCATGGCCGCAGGTGTGTCTCCCTTTTCAGTATGCTTTTTCCTTTGTTTGACATGTCTTTGGATAGGATGACATCGAGGCAACTGTGTTCAAAGTTCAAGGTGGCTTTAAGTGGCCACATTTTGTGCTGACGGCTGCCATTCTTTCAGAGGTGGATCTTTTGCTTGAGGATGAGAAGGAGGTGAAGTTCAAGATCTACAACACAGCTGTACACCTCTGGACAAAGGTTTGAATTGGCCACATCATCACTCTCAAGGACAGCGACTGTGTATTCCTCAAGGGGCATGATGTTCTTCAATGCCAGGACTTTGACCACCTCCTCTCCAGAAGCCAGGAACCCAAACCACATTTTTTGAAGAACCTTCCTCGTGAACGTGCACATATTCAACAAGCTTTGAAGGAGAAGAAGAAGGGAAAGAGGTTGGAGATGGAGATGACAAGCTCTGAAGAGGAGGAGGAGGGGATGTCTCAGGCTCAGGCAATGCACAAAATACCCAGGCGGCCACTCATGGTACCTCAAAGATTCAAAACAGAGCCATCAGATTTTGCTATTGGCCTGACTATGTTGCATGATGATGAACCCGCTCAATGTTTTGTCTCTTGTCCAGCCCACATCAAGAGCGAACCATTGGTGATTGATCTTACAATTTCGGACCAGGAGGATGGGACTGCGCCTGTCACCACAGCTTGTAAACACACCTGCTCTGCCTACTCCTCAACATCCCGATCTGCCTTCTCTCCCTCTCCATCTCTTGGACATTTCACAGATAGCATCAACGAGGATGAGGCTGCCTGGCCACCCAATTTTTATGTTGTTGATATTGTGCATTGTTTCAAGAAATGTGAAACTGCACGTTGTAACCAAACAAGTGTCGAAGATGCTTTCCTCAAGTGCTTCAAAGTCCCATTCCAAAGTACAACTTTCTACAACCACCATCGCCACTGGGAGAATGCACCCGAGGCCTGTCAGAATGAAGCCTTACGTGCTGGCCGTTCTGCCGCTGGATCCTGGAAAGTGTTCCTTAAGCACAGCCGTACTCGTGTCATTGACAGCAAGAGAAAAAAGCATAAGAAGGGTGCGCTTTGAGTCAATGTTTTACTTCTTTTTGCACTAGATTTGTTGCATTGTTGTATTGTACTGTGTATTGATTTTTTTACAAACTAATTCATAATTGCCACGCTTGCAGTACAGACTCTGCCATCGACAGTGCACTCACCATGTATCTTCTTCTCAAATCTGGGGTGTAAGCATCTACAGGAGAGGAGGGTGGCCGTGGCAAGGCATATGACAGATTCTGAGGCATGGTGGCACAGAACCACTTGAGATCGCACCAAGGGCAACAAATAACTCAAGCTGTATTGCACTAAGCACCAATGCCCTCAAGCTGTGTAACTATTTCCTCTAGCATGTTTCCTGCCCTTCAACACATGATAATACTCCATCCCCTGCCTTGGCGACACTCTAAAATCTGACCCTCCTACCAAGAGCAACACACTCGCTCGAATGTCATCCACATAAGAGATTGGAGACGCCTTGTATACCCTCTCAAATGTCGGCAAGCCCATCATGCAACAAGCAGTTAGGTGTGCAAACCTGACACACGGATGCCCATCAGTGGTCCCTTGCTGCCATCAATGGCGCACTCACCATGTATGCGCCCAAGGCTCAGTTTTCGTCGGCAAGCCCATCGTGCAACAAATATCAGGTCTGTGGTCTCAGTCGCAAGAGCTGTGTAATTGGTATTGCCATCCCATGAGGCATTTAGCACCACTTCCACGACAACTAGTCCTGAATGCTATGGAGTGTTTGTTTTGATGTTACAGTTTCAAATACATTTTTTCTTGTACCTGTTACGACTAGTCCTGGTTCGTAATTGTATTGTACTATCTGTTGATTCTTTACACTAGTACTGCATCATGGTCACTGTATGGCCAGTTCTGAGGCAATTTCCCTTCCTTCATGAGCTTCCCTCTTGTCATCCGATTTCTATGTAAAATCATTTCATCTAAAAAGAATGTGTACTTATCAATGAGCATTTCTCTGCATATTGCATGGTAGGCACCCAGCCAAACATTGGTTTGCTCTGCAATAGATGAATTAAAATACCAGCCTTCATTATCTTCAGTGATAAACTCCTGGTATGCAGCGGAGTTGCAGTGCTCCTGATGGAAGGTATCCGTTTCAGAATGCTTTGATTTGAAGTGGAAGACATCGACTGTGAGTCCAATGTCCTTGAAAAAGGCATCATCTTTGACCATCTTGGCAAGCATACAGTTGTTATCGAAGAATATGTGGTCGGGTTGGATATCTCTGCAGAATGTGCACTTGATCATTTCCTGTTCTCGCAGTCAGCTGAATTGCATATTAAAGGAAAAGTCTGCTCATGATAACACTACCTACACCCTCTGCACCATAAAATGTCTCCCGTGCAATGATTATCCCACAAGGTGTAACAATGATTTGCTCATTGTGAGTCCACCTTTGGCCAAACTGGGCTTGGATCTTTCCTTCTGGCTGCTCTCCTGTGAGCTGTTGATCTTGAACTCCTCTGTATCAATGTCGACACTGGTACAATTGCTCTCCTCAGCAACAGTATCATTCAGATGTGCGATGCATGCATGTTGCAGGCGGTCCTGAAGCTGGAAGCATGCCTGTCCCCATTCCCGATAAATCTGTTCAACCTCTTGATGCCGAGAATCTGCACATGTATGGCTATCTTGAACAATGGGAGAATCACAGCCCACAATTGCACAGATAAAGTTCTGGGCAGAATGTTTTGGGCAAAAGCAGTGTTAGTTGCTTTCCAAATGGGTTTTACAATTGTGTACTGCACAGCATGGACAACCTACAGTCATGCCATCAATAACAACCACCCAGACTTTCTGACCATTGTCATAGACATGCAGACATTTTTTGCAATAGTGACAAAGCTCAGGTTGCCCCTGGATATGGAAGTGAATATTCCAAGCCCGGAGTGCTGCAGTGAAATGATCTTTTTGGGCACCAGTATGGGGCACCTCAAGGGTCTTAGAACGATACTGACAGTCTTCCATAAGTGCCAAGATCATGAAGGCATCCCAGACATGTTCAGTAGTGACAGTGCAACCAAAGGGCCAGTCGCCTGGTAGAACTGAGCCAGAGAGAGCACCATTGTATAGACAAGCACAATTTGTAGCCGATGTCCTGTAAGTGAAGTTATTATGTGACATAAATTCGGTGTACTCAGCAAATACTCGCCACGAGACCAGCATTGAGGTGATCCAAAATTGTATGAGCTGTTGTTCTACAAATTGATGTTCACCAACTTGGATTACATCTGGAATTGCATCATAATATGTCCATCTGCCATCTTTGACTTGGAAATTGTGGTGAAAGTTGGTGTTACATGCTATCCGTGATCCATAAGCTTCTCACTTGACATACATGGATAGAAAACACACCATTGCAGTACAAGTGAACTGAATGAATTGGAATTGCACCTTTATCCAAGGTGTACAAGACACCCTGTTGTTGCTCTTTCTTCTTCAACAACTTTCTGGTTCTACTACTTGGACAACTTGCATTGATGCAGATATGTTGAGGGGGATACAAGGTGCAAGAACCTAGATCAAGAGAACAATTAGCTAGAGGTGACTATGAGAACACATTTCGATGCACAAAGCCAAAGAGGATGGCCATATGTAGCAAAATCTTGTGATCTGGCTGTCCTCAACATGGTTGACATCATTCCAAATGGTTGACTTCAGGGCTTTCCAACAGGTGTAGACACAATCGACTGAGATACCACAGCTATTTTGCAAGAAAGTACTGATTGTAGGTGGAAGAATTTTGGGAGAATCAAATGCAAACACAGATGATGGCTGTGCAAGAAGGATGTTGTCTTTCAATTTTGAGGCCAGTGCAATGAACTGCTGGACCTGGCCAAAGGAAAGTTCAGGGTACTTGTTGGTCAAGGCACCTAAAGTCTGTAAGTTCAGAGAAGACATGGATGTTGTATAGGCTGTGATCGATGTTATTGATGACCACTAGACTCTATTGACTATTATTTGAGGTCGGGACTCTCGGGACGGGTGGGACTCGCAGGAGTTTCCAATACCCAAATTTTCTGATGGATTCCAAGTCCGAGTCTGGGTTCATGGATTGCGACTCTGAGACCTGCAGGAATGCCAAGTCCAAGTCTGGGTTCATGTATTCCAAGTATGAGATCAGCAGGCATGCCGAGTCCGAGTTTTGAGTCCAAGACTAGCAGGGATTCTGGGTCCAAGTCCAAGTTGATCATGGATTCCAAGTCTGAACCTCGGTTCATGAATCTGCAGGAATGCCAAGTTCAAGTCTGGATTCATGGATTCCAAGTCCGAGATCAGCAGGGATGCTGAGTCCGAGTTTTGAGTCCAAGACTAACAGGGATTCCATGTCTGAGTCCAAGTTGATCATGGATTGTGAGTCCGAGACCTGCAGGAATGCCAAGTTGAAGTCCGGATTTATGGATTCCCTGAGTCCATGTTCATCATGGATTCTGAGTCTGAGATCAGCAGAGATGCTAAGTCCGAGTTTTGAGTCCGAGACTAGCAGGGATTCCGCATCTCAGTCCAAGTTGATCATGGATTCCAAGTCGTCTGGATTCCAAACACAGGCTCAGTGTGGAGTCCAAACTCTCCAAGACTGAGCCCAGGTAAACTACAAAAACCATTAAGTCCACTGATCATGTGATGTTTTTATTTGTTGATGGTCCATGCACACTTTCATATACTTACAAGATGGATGTTGTTCAGTTTATGACCCACCTTTACATTTACTATTGAACACACTATGCTGCCCCTTAATAAATTTGCTAGCTGAATGGATAGACCAAGTTCGGACTCCATATCCCAAAGGCTACTTACATACATTTCCAATACATAATGTACCTTATGTACTTAATGAAAAATCCATTCAAATTTGTGTTTTCATCCAAAAACATAAGGACTGATATTAGCTTTATTAACCATCACAGCTTCAGACTCATCTCCAAGTCAGACCATGAAAATCGGCCTTGGACTCACTGGAAGTTGGGCTCGGGCTCAGAACCACCTGAAGTCAGGCTCAGGATCCCCTGGAGTCAGGCTCAGGATCACCTGGACTCGGCCTCAGAATCACTTGGAGTCGGGCTTGGAATCACTTGGGGTCAGGCTCAGGATCCAGGGCCTATAGCAGATCTGGCCCATATCCTATGGGCCAGCCAATGATGTATTTTGCACCAGTATGATGGGCCAGCCAAGTGGGCCCATAGGCTGGGTATAGACAATGTAGATGGGTGGGCCAATGAGCAGTACTAAATGATTGGATGGGCCCTTCCTCAGTTACCAATTAGAGCTGAATAATGATGGGTGACCAAAACAGGACAAGACCGGCCAATGTCAGGACCGGGCCAATGTTGAAGAGGTTTATGAGGTGGGTCTTCGACATTCAATGACCAATTGACAACTAGCCAGGTAAGACCGGGCCAATGTCAGAACCAGCGAATATCAGGACCGGGCCAATGTCAGAGAGGTTCATAAGGTTTTCTGGACAAATACCAACACAAATGGGAACCACGGGTGTCTACATTGTATCTGAAAGCGAAAATGATGATGGTCCAGAAACTACAAGCGCCGTGTATTAGCGCATTCCAACCGTCAACCGATGATCCATCATCACGTTCGGAAGAAGAATTTGTCAGAAAAGACAGGCGCACATTGAGCGATCGTTGGCATGCATCTCGTCGAACCCAAGCAAGGTATGAAATGTACGGTATGTTCGGCATGCCATAGCAGCATACATTACTTTCGGAGGTCATCATATCTACTGTTACCATCAAACGATTCTCTGGGGTACGTTCAAGCCGGGAAGCTGAGAGAAGGATATATCAGGCGTTGATCGATCTTGCCTGCTTGGTCCTCAAACAGTACGAAAGCAATGTGTAGCATGTCAGACCGGCAGGTAAATCAATCGGCAACTTGTTTATAGCTTGTATGATGAACTAGCGGGACTATTGTGAAATCGATGAATGGTACCTATTCACCAGTACCGGAGGAGCGCAGGACGTGAGACCACTGGACTAGCAGCATATCCGCTGTCCTTCTAATAAGAGGCCAGTGATGTAATGGGCATCTGAAACTGCTCTTCTGCAAACGGAATGGCACGTCGGCATCTGTGACCTTTGAGTTAGTGCCGCAGGATGCCAGGATGAAATCAAATGCTAATTAGTAGCGTTGTATATAGCTTCGGTGAGGGACTAGCGAGTGAACATACTGCGGATTGGGCCTCGAGGTGTTCTGCAAACGAGTTGGAAAACCGGCATTGGTTGCCTTCCCCTGGTGCCAAGGACGCCAGCAGCGGCACTTCTGTGGGGGGGATGCCAAACTGGCATCCAGTGACATACCGGCAGCCAGAGGCAACCCGGCATCCAGTGGCGAGAGGGCATGCCAAACCGGCATCCAGTGACAAACCGGCATCCAGAGGCAACCCGGCATCCAGTGGCGAGAGGGCATGCCAAACCGGCATCCAGTGACAAACCGGCATCCAGAGGCAACCCGGCATCCAGTGACAGACCGGCAGCCAGAGGCAACCCAGCATCCAGTGGCGAACCGGCATCCAGTGACAAACCGGCGTACACTGCCCATTCACAAAAGCAACAGGTGTTGGCAGTAACGGGTCGTCCCGGGACCACGACGATCACCCGGGACCGTGC